>PVKE010004919.1:0-61782 GCA_004027555.1 Craseonycteris thonglongyai
CTGGGGACAGCAGCAAGTGAACAGGCTGCCCTGGCCTATGTGTGTACCGGTCCAGTGCAGGCTCCAGAGTCAGACCATCTGGCTCTGTCATCCCCACCTCCTGGGCCACCGTGGACAGATGTCTTGATTTTTGTGAATCACAATTTCCTCATCTGTCCAATGGAATAACAGTGGAAACTCTTTTACAGCGTGTTGAGAATTATAGGAGATGAACCACGAAATGCATTTGGTGGAGTGCTGAGCATAAAATCGATGTTCATCACGTGCTACTAACCACCACTGAATTGATGGCTTTGTCATCATGGACGGTCACTGTCCCCCGGCCTGGCCCAGGAGTTGGGGAGGGTAGGGAAGCAGAAGAGCAAGTCAACAAGCCCGAGGCTTCTCCTGAGACTGCTTTACCGCGGGGGTGATTCTTCTGACTTCTCCAGCCAAGGGTGCGTCTCACACTCATATCCACGTCTGCCTTTTTGTCCTGTTCTTCTCTTTTCTCACTCTCTTGCTCTGATCACTAGCTTTCAAAACTGTGCCCCCATTTCTTCATCTTGCTGGTTTTAAAAACACTTCTTTTTTTCCCCATTCGATACACACAAATGGGAATTATCTTTGAGTCATGGCAATGTGCTATGTATGTTTCTGTAGAGTAACCATTAAATAAAAATCTGATCAAAGGAACGGTGACTGGGCCACTAAGAATGTCGAGTTACCCAAACACTATAAACAATTTGATCTGAACTAAGGTAGACCATGTACATGAATAGCTGCAGGGTAGGCTGACAGGCAGAGACGTGTGATGAGAACTTGAGGCTGATGTGTCAGGCCCCTGCTGTCTTTCCTTCCTCCTCAAAGGGGGGCTGGCAATAAGGAAAATGCTGGAAGAGGTGGCATTGGGCTGACCTGGGGAAGACTGCAGGTCGGCTCTGCCGCTGTGGTTTCATGAGAGGGTGGCTGCTGCTGAGGTCTGCATCTGAGTGGGCTGTCTCCTTCCTCTCTCAGATTCAGCGATTTCTTCAGAGCCACCAGCAGCCCAGTACAGGGCTTGCGTATGAGGCAAGCACTTTCCAACATAAACACTAGCTGGAGGAAATGAATTACTCTGAAAATTTTGTCACCCAAAGATCAGAAATTTGAGTATTCTTTGACTTATGCAGTGAGCCTTTTGTTGTTTACTATAGCTGGGTGCTATATACAACAATAAACCAGATGGCTTCATGTGCAAGCAGATTTGAGTCTATTTGAAGAGGTGTCCCTACTGGTAGAAAAAAAGTTACTTCCTTAATTAAACCACTTTGTTCGTTCAGGAAAGGTAAAAGGAGCTTCGCTCAGCTCTCAGCCTCATTTTGGAGGGCAATCTACATGGCGGCTTGCAAGTTAAAATACTGCTCGAGTAACTGTTCTCTCTGCACGTTTCGTCTTCTCCAGCAAGCCTTTCCCATTGCTATGTTCCCAAGGGGCAACATTATAAACTCGTGGGAGGAGTTAGCAATATAGATCCTCCATCCCGTGTCTCTCTGTGATTTGGTGACTTTGGGCAAGAATGAGGATAGGGTCCCACAGAGAAGAACATGATGGGGAAGTTCCGAAGGCTATGATGCTTCCTGCACTGCTGTGAGCTGATCAATGACCAGACAGTGGGCGATGTGATAACACTGCCTTGTTCCTAATTAGTCATGGAAACTCGCATGTTGAATCTGTCAAAGGTGCATTTAAACACAGTGGTACATAAGAGGTGGTTTGATTTTATTCCGAATGCTTGGAACAGTTGCGTGTACTGGGATATGAGGAGGTGGGGAGCCAGTCTAACTCTTCTTGGGAAGTTCTTCAGGATTTCCACATTAGATCCTAAGTTTCCTCAACCTTTCCTTATTGGGTTTATGTTGAGCCTAATTTATACTAAGGATACTGGGATTCAAAGTTAAGAGTGAATAACTATAAGTGGAGGAATAAATAACTAGGTGTGTAATGGAAACATTTCAACTTCTTGTTCTTCACTCAAATGTTTGTCTCGAGTAAACTCCGAAGGTCTCTGTGTGCTTGATTCCAAAGAGCAAGGGAATAGCAAGCCTGAATCTCTCACATGCAGGTGAAAAAGGGACTGGAGGAAGTTCTGTTTATTTAGGAAAAATAAAACTTAGTTGCCTCTGGAAATTGTAGGACAAATTTTATATCCACCAAAAGCAGAGTGAAATAAAAATTTAACAAGTAGTGTAGTACACAGAAGTGGCCACAGGAGGGCCACTCTGGGATTGTTCAACTTTTCGTATATGTGCTGTGGAAGCGAGCACAGACAGGATTGTCTAACTTTTACACGCTTGTGTTTCAGTCAGTCCCAGGGCTAAATCTGCTTTTCTCTTTTCCCTGAGGCATTTCAACTGTTTTCAAGATTTCAAATAGTAACCAAAGGTCAATGATTTCCAAATTTATGCATATTGTTAGATCTCTACTGTGAGTTTAAGATTAAGAGATATATTTCTTACTGGTCAGCTTTACTTTGACCTACAAGTACCTCAAACTCTAAGTGACTGACCATGAATATATATATATAATTTCCCCCCAAGTTAACTCTACCTGCCGTGTTCTCCACAGCGGAGCTCTTCCCACATTGTCACTCAAGCAAGAAACATAGGAGTCATTCCTCATTATCCAGTCAGCCTCCGAGGCCCAATAACCACCCCTCTGAAAGCTTCATCAGGATGCCCTCGCTCTTCATTTCTCCCGCTGCCTGGTCTCAGGCCATCCTCTCCTGTCCGGATGCCACACTCACTCTTGATTCTGCTTTCAGTGTTGTGTGTAGTAGACCCAACCTTTACAAAGCCAACAGAGAAATCGATCTAAATGCACAACGGTCACAGTCATGAATAGAACCCTGCATGGTTCCAAGTGCCCGTGGAACACACGCAAGCCCTGTGCAGGGTACGGACCCTCAGCCTGCACTCACGGCGGCCAGAGGTGGTTCTGAGGGTCACCAGCTCTGAACGTCACTTCTGTCTACTCTGGCTCCACTGGTATCTGCTTCCTCTTATCTTTTTCTCTCTGTATAATTGTAATTCATGGCCTAATACCATTAGGTTCCTGTTTTATCGTCTGCCCCGTTGTAAGGAAGAATGGCCATAGCAGACTTGTAAAGACTGCGATGTGTTTAGCCACACTGAGCGGCTGTGCAGAGAAGGCATGCTGTAGTGTAAAGCAAGGCAGTCCTTACGTATTGGTAGACTGCACGCCCCCAGAGGCCCACATCCATAGAAAAACAGATTTTATATCAAATCCATTAGGTGAGTAAAATGTGGAGAAAAGCCACCCATTTCAGCAGAATAGTGGGTGTGAAAATTGGAAACTGCTGTATATGGCAGAGTAATGGATTGATATGATCCATACAATTACGTTACACAAATCAAAGTTTCCTTTTTGTGTTCTTTTCATTACAAAGATTCACAAGTCCTATTCAAAGACATTGTCGTTTTTCTACTGAAAACTACCACAGTGCCCATGTCTCCAGGGTTGGGATCAATAAAGCAGCAGAACAACCCACGGCCCCAAGAGCAGATGAGCAAATGGATGTAAGCTTTTAAAACCATTTCTTAATTTGTAAACTAGAAAAATAGTTTCTTTGTCCACAGTGTTGTTGTAATGACAGAAAGCAGCATTATGAAATACCAAAGAGCTACAAAAAGGAAAAACAATTTTTTCATGCCTGTATTTATTAATAATAATAGGAAACAACAGACTTCTTTGTATGTAGGGGTGAGATAGCTGGTTTGGATTTATACAGAACATGTTGGAGTTTCTTAACAACTCAAATACTTGAGAAGAAGGAAACGCAGTTGGAAGAAGGCCTGAAATTGAATTCCATTCAGCAACTAAGTGAAGATAATTTCTAATATAAAAATAAATGGTGAGTCCAAACCAAAACAGCTGTTCAGACTTTAAGGAAGAGAAGACCTTGAGGACAGAATCCCATTTTGCCATTGCAGCTCTGTGCTGTTGCTTAAATAGTGTCAAGCTGGGTTCACAGACACTGAGCCTTGGTCTGGTCACCAAGGATTTGTGACATGGAATTGAAGTTGACCGCACTGGTCTGAGATCGTCTGAGACTGACAGGGGTTTAAAACGCTATGTCACATAATTAAAATAAATAATAAGATGAGTGCAATGACCTCTGATAGGTTGATTTAGAATAGTTTTAATTTCAAAGGAATCTGGGAATTCCTACGAGGGCAGGACAGAGTGCATGAGTGGTGACCAGTGGTTGAAAGGCCCGAAGGATGATTGGCGTTTTCACCAGATGCTGCCCGGGCTGTGGGTTACTGCAGACCCCCCTGGTTGCATGCCAGATGCTCTGTGCATGTGACTTGGCTGCAGTATAAAAGGTTTTCTCCAAATGAAGAGGTACTGCTGCAACCCCAAGTGGCAAAACCTTCCATCCACATTTAGTGATCATAACATGGCATAAAAATACCCGCCTGGATAAGGACATACTGAGTATGCGATTACAAGGAAATTCAATCTGACACGCCACTTTATGATTGGATTTACACTTCCCACTTCAAACTCTGAAGTTGTAAAATGGGCGTTTTGGTGGCTCAGTCTTGCCTTTGAGGTTATTGGGAACAATAGAAAGACTGCTCGTCTTGAACCGAGCTGTTTGGGAACTCAATATGCTGAAAAGTGAATTTAGATTCTAACAAGAAGCAAAAGGTAAAGTTTGAACTGCCACAGCCTAGCGCTGTAGGCTATGCTAATCTGAAAGCCAGTAGATGGTGGTGTGATCGGGCTTGGCAGTCACCCAGAGCTCAGCAGCTTGGACACATGCTGCGTTCTGACCTTTTCTCAGTCTAGGGGCTCGGGAGAAAAGCAGGGGCTTTCCAATTCAGATCTGAAGGTGCACAAACAAAGCGCCGCTGAGTTCCACTGGAATCAATCTCACATTTCACCTCCACAAAACTTTACGGGACGTTTACGGGGATTTATGGTTTCAGGAACAGAAGGGCATTTATCTACAGATGTGCATGTAGTATTTGAGATGGCTGCTTTAGTGCCGATTTCAATCTATTGGACTTTCTCCTTAGTCTGCCACCCCCACCTGAGTCGAACACCCCCTCTGCTCCCCACACCCCCTTTTAGTTTGGTGCATGAATGGTGTGTAAAAGTTTAAAGAGTGTGCTATGTGGTAGGAATTAAGTGACCTTCGATGTTTCTTGTGAGATACAACTAAAGGTTAGATTCCCCCCCATTCTTTTGGTTACTGGACTGTGTTTTTGAGAAGGCACAATGTAGAGGGTATTAAAGGATGGTTCAGCTTTTGCGTCTGGGTTACAGGTCTCTGGGCCTCATCCTAAACCCGTACTATAGCCTCACTGGGGATAAAGGAACATTATTCCTTATCCTGAGAAAGAACAAGGTTCCTGAGGCCGTACCATCCACGTGTAAGGCTTAGAAGCTATGGAGGCCTTCCTAAACTATAAACAACCCATGCCTAACTAGCGAACTAATTAACAAAACTAAATAGCTAACTAGCAAGCTAACTCACTGCTACGCTATACAGCTTTCTTTTTACAGTGAATTCTCACTGGTCATAAGCACTTTTTTTCACTAATACTTATTCCATTAAGATTCTGGCTTTCATAGAGTTATTTAATACTTATTAATAGTTAACTTCATAGGGCTCTTCATAGTTATTAATAGTAGCTAATATCTATGAAACCATATTCCAAGTCACATTTTAGTACCGGCATTATCTCAACTAATCTTCACAATATCACTTCAAGTACTAGTATTCTCTCCCTTTTTCATATCAGGAAACTGAGGCACAGAAAGTTTAATTTGAGTTTCACTTTTAACCCAAGTCTCATAGCATTGACATCCATCCGTGCTCTTTCCATGAAAAATGCTGCCATATTTTTGTTGATAAAACGATTCTCTCCCAGTCACCCACATAGCTCAGCTCTTCCGATAAATAAGAGTAGTGACCCTCAAAACGTTCCTATGGGGTTTTATACTGGGTTTCCCTGATACCTGATACCCGAAGGAAGCCTGTAGGTGCGAGTGTATCCTTGTCTTTAGATTTTAGCTGAAGGAGCTGCAGGGAGATTCTTCTGTAGGGTTCAGGTAGCTGACAGAGAAGCTGCATGTTTTGCCTCGTGTCCCCACTGAGAACCTACCTCATGGCACACACAGCCCAAACTTCATGGAAGATCTAGCATTTAGGGACCCCATAATTTTGTCTCTGCCTCTGCGACCATTCTGTCTCATTCTCTTTCTTCCTCATTAGGCTCCAGCCACAAGAGCCTTCCTTCTGTTCCTCAAAGTACAGAGCTTGTTTCAATCTTAGAACCTGGTTCTTCCACCTAAAATGCTTTCCACGAATCTCAGCAGAATTGGCTTCTTCTCGCGATTCAGAAGCCAGTCACCTCCTTAGTGCCGATGCCGTCTTCCCGAAGACACGGAAACTCTAACCTAAAGTCGTTCTCAGTCATTCCTCGTTAACCTCATTTTTATAAAATTGTACCACTATCTAAAATATCCACTTACATGTTCCTCTCACTCATTTGTTGACAGTCCTTCCTGAACTAGGATATAAAATCCAGGGGTGCACTTGCTCTGCCTACTTTGTCCTTTGCTGTTTTTCTAGCACCTTAAGCCCTTTAGGCACGTAGTAGGCGCTCAGTGAAGGAATGGATGAGACATACCACCTTGAGTCCACCAGTTTGGGAGCTGTGGGTCATGTAGCCTAACAGCCAAGGAAGATTTCCAAAACTCAATTTCTACATGGAGCTAGAGTTGCTACTTGATTAAATCAAACCTTGTTATTATGTCAGGGATGTGATGATGAGCTCAGTGATATTTGTTAAAGTTATTTAAAAAGAGTAGCATAAAAATAATCTCATATGACAAAATACTAAAGCTATTCCTATTACCTCATATTCCAAAGTTTCTGATATGTGTTGTCAAAGTATTTGTGGCGTTTTTTCAAATGACCCTGGGTTGAGTTTACACACTTCCTGGTTGCACGCGACACATGAAGAGATCGATAGCACTGAGGTGAGACGCTCACGTGAAAGAGGCCAGGCGTTCTAAATTGGCTTGAATGATTCAGCTTTCTGGTGTCCTATAGTCATAACGAGGTTGTTCGAGAATGTGCAATGTCAGCCATCTACTTGTTGGACCCTGTGTGGAGGGTTCCATTTTCCCACGCGAAGTTGATGCTGTAGTGCTTCACAATGACACCCGTCACACTGAACGATTCATCTTCAGTTTGTAGCCCGGTACCCCTTCCTGGAGCATGGATTTGGCTGGGACAAAACATTCTCCAGCTCAGTTATCTCTGAGTAGCTTCATGTTAAAGGAAGGCTGGGAGCTGGGCCTGATCCATCCAACAGTTCTGTCTAGGCTCCAAGTCTCCTGCCTGCTCAGGTTAATGCTGATTTCAGGGCTACGCAGGGTCCAGGAGACACAATGGCTCCACTGCTCAGGGAGGAGTCCTGCGCTGCCAGCTTTCACAGCATGGCTCTTGCAGAAATGGGAAGAATCACCCATTCGCGAGACTTCAAGGACGTAAGGAGGCGCCCTTTTGTCTTTTGGAATCCTGATCCCCAACTTGTGTCTCTAGCTTCACCTTTACCAACCCTGCTATCAGATATTCATCAACCAACCCTTCATCATGTGGTAGCTGATAGTGGCTTAATGATTTTTCACCCCTGTTTTTAAAAAATTTATTTTACTAAGGAACTCCTGCAGATTGAGTTGCCTTAAAGATTCAAACTAATTAACCTCTAATGGTATGATTTCAAATATCAACACAGAATGGAAATAAATATTTCAATAGTTACATTCTGCATTTTATATCTAGTAGTTGCCTTTTAGCCATGATTTATGTTTTACTGCCAGCCCACACACATATACGCAGAAAAATGTTCAGTGTAACAATCTCGACAAATGAGTGGACAATGTTAGAATAACACCATGGAAGATAAACTATTCTAATTTTCTCCACTAATGAGAATTAAGTAATAATTTCCAGTTTACATGTGAGAGTGAATTTAGGCATTGATACTTTCAAGGAGAAATAAAAGAGTCAATTTTTATATTTGAGAAAAATTAAGTATACAATGAACAGTGCTTACTGATAGGGTGCATGCAACTCACCATACTCCATGAAAAAATGGTTAACTAATTCATGACTTTTTGTTTTAACATTAAACTTCAAAATATCTCTTGTTGAAGAATATACATGGGAAAATGTCCTCCTGCCCTATTTCGGAAGCCTGAAAAATCATAAAGCTTTCCACTTTGTATTCATCAGAAAACTCAGAGCAGGAGGGAAGAAAATTTTCACAGAAATAATTTGGAAGATGAGAGACTAGACCTGATTAGTTTCTATAAAGTACCACAATTCTGTTAAGGATTATTTCCCATATAGTATTCCCTTCAGATTATTTTTCCCAGGTGGTGCTCTTTTTGCATGTTTCAATTTGATATTCAATTATTAGGCTGATGCAAACATAAATGAGGTTTTTGCATTATTGAAATTTGCCGTTTGCTATTGGAATACATTCTTAATGTGGTTATGTTATATGTCATTTTAATGTGCATTTCTTGCTTTATATTTATTTTGCTAATGACTCATTACTTGTTTATTTTATATTTATTTTAGACTATAGGAATGATATTAGATAAAAAGCAAACTTGAATTCTTATTTGAGTTCAAAATGAGTTGTAAAGCAGCGGAGACAACTCACACCATCAACAATGCATTTTCCCAGGAACTACTGAATGTGCAAACCCATATGCTGACCCATATATGGCGCAACTGGTAACTGCTGGGATGGCAGTGAAGGTTCTCGCCTCCCATTCAGGAAGGCTCCAGTTTGGTTCCCACTCCACACAGCCCCACATCCACCTGTATGGAGTGAAACTATGTTGAAACTAATGATGTACAACTACAGAGACTGCTCTGGGCACTCCCCGCCTCTCTCTCTGTCTCTCACCTTATTTCCAACAATAAAATAAGTCTTAAGAAAACAAAAGTTTTGTAAAGGAGATGAGAGCCTTGAAGATGAGGAGTGTAGTGACCGACCATTAGAAGGTGACAATGACCAATTAAGAGCAATCATCAAATTGATCCTCTTACAACTGCATGAGACATTGCCAAAGAACTCAGTGTCGACCGTTCTACAGTCTTTTAGCATTTGAAGCAAATTGGAAAGGTGAAAAAGCTTGATCAGCCTCATGAGTTGATCAAAAAATCCAAAAAATTGTTGTTCGAATTGTAGTTTCCCTTATTCTATACAACGGACTATTTTTCATTTAGATTGTGATGTGTGACAAAAAGTGAATTTGATACGACAACTGGTGATGACCAGCTCAATGTCTAGACTGAGAAGAAGCTCCAAAGCATTTCCCAAAGCCAAACTTGCATCAAAAAAAGGTCATGGTGGCTGTTTGGTGGTCTGCTGCTGGTCTGATCCCCTACAGCTTTCTGAATTCTGGCAAAACTATTACATCTGAAAAGTATGCTGAGCAAATCGATGAGATGAACTGAAAACTGCAACTCCTGCAGCCAGCATTGGTCAACAGAAAGGGCCCAATTCTCCACGACAACTCCCAACCACATATTGTACAACCAACACTCAAAAGGCAAATAAATTGGGCTATGATGTTTTGCCTCATCACCGTATTTCCCTGATCTCTCGTCAACTGACTACCACTCCATCTTGATAACTTTTTGCAGGGAAAATGTTTCCACAACTAGCAAGATGCAGAATATGCTTTCCAAAAGTTTGTTGAATCCTGAAACATGGATTTTTATTCTACAGGAATACGTACACAAACTTATTTCTCATTGGGAAAAATGTGTTGATTGTAATGGTTCCTATTCTGAGTAATAAAGATGTGTTTGAGCCTAGTGATAATAATTTAAAATTCATGGTCCAAAACCACAGTTACTTTTCACCAACATATAATTTGTAACCACCTGCTCACAGACTTGAGTGTACACTAGGATAATCTGCAGGGCTTGCTAAAAATGTAGCTTTCTGAGACATAATCCAGTTCTTTGGAATCACTCTGGAATCCTGGCCAAGAATCTGTCCTTTTCATAAGCAAGCACTTCAGTGGTTTCTGGAAATTACATCATTTTTGGAAACATGCCTTTGGCATCATCATAACTCTCTGATCACTTATCAGAAGGTTGCCTAATTTTGAACTTTGTGAGGGGTAAACATGACATTCGTTCTTGCTAGTGGTACAGCTGGATCAGAGGCTTCACATTGAGGACATAAGGACAGTCTGTCAAATCGCACCTTGCTCCTGCTATGGGTTTCAGTGAGCAGGAATAACTTGGAAGCCACAGACACGGAGAGGGCAGGTCCATCAGCTTTGATGCAAGGGGGGCTGACAAACGTGGCTTCCCTGTGGATATCTGGGCAAGACGGGACTTTGGGTTCAGTCCGTGTTCTGGTGGGGAGGAGGTTCAGGGCCTTGGCCTGCGGCCTTTACTCTTGATTTTTATGCTTGTTTACTCATGGGCACTGAGCTCTCAGAACACTCCTCTCTGGTTCCTTTCCTTCCACTTTATTCTTGTTCCATTCATTGGTTCTGCTGCCTCTGAACATCTAAATATTTGTATGCCCCAGGACTGTACTCATGCCTCTCTGCTGTTTTCTCCTTATACTACCAGTATCTTTCTGTGAGATCTCTACCACCTCCCACTGCTAAGCACTGTCTACATCTCCAGCACAGACCTCTACTCAGAGTTCTAGAGCTAAGTGCCCAAATTCTAGCAGGACATGCCCATCTTTTCAGATTTCTTACCAGAAGTTTGAGAGAGCAAGTATAAAGCCATTGCTCTCACCTCACGTTTGGCTCCTCTTATGGTCTACATCTTAAGGATACCACTGTTCACCAAGTAACCCCAAGTTAGGGAGCTTCAGGTCCTATTCCGAACCACAATTTCTATGCCCAGGCAAAACCAGATGCCAAATTCTGTCAATTTTACCTCTAAACAATCTCTCAAGTTGTCTCTTGTTCTCTTTTCCCATTGCTCTTGTCTCCCTGGCTCTCATACCTCACATCCCTCAAGTCACTCTCTGAAGAATCAACAGGAGACAGACTTAATTAGCAGCACCTCTCACAAATCTTGCCAGCAGATCCAACCCCCTGTATTGTAATGACTTCTTTTCTTTCTTCTGAGTCTTAGTTAACAAAAATGCTACTATTTGTAGAGCTGATGAAAAAATACAATAGCTAATATTATTGACAGTTTACTATGTGTCATTCAATGTGCTAGGCACTTAATATGCATTATTGCACATGAGTTTCAGAAAATCCTAACAAATAAGTGGTACTATTATTCCACTTTGCAGATAGAGCAGTTGAGACTTAGAGAGATATACTGTAAAACATTTCTTTCTGACTATTTCTATCGTTTCAATAATCACATGGAGCGTATTCTTACTACATGCATTTAAAATCATTTTATATTCTACAGTGGATTTAGTGAGGTGTTTGAATTGATACACCTATGTTCTTTTAACCCAGTTGGGTCAGGGTAAGTCTGTCATTATGTAAAATAAATGTATGTCTAAGAAGACAAAACCTATAGCCCCAGTTTTTTAACATCATAATTTACTATTTATGGTAATGGTCTTTCAAATGTACTAGCTGTTAATGGTGGAGGAAATGTGTAACTTCTTCCACTATAAATAAATTGATTGGATAAGTATTTTGCAAGTGTATTCAACAGAATATTCATTCCAAAGTTCTGGAGTATCAATGGTCATCACATCAAAAAAGGTTTACAGTCAAACTTGTATGAGAAATGCTGGATTAAAAAATGTTAAACAGGTTCTGTACTACAGAATATCTACTTGTTGATGCACACATTTGAGCACAAAACTCTTTTTTCCTTTTTTAAAACACAGCTCTGAAACATACCTCTTTGAGAAACGTTGAACTGAAAAAGCTACCTGGTATTTCTGTTAATACAGAATCAATCTTTGTGTTAAAAACATATGGACCAAGCTATTTTTTTTTTGTATTTAAACTTTATATATGTTTCTAAAGAGTGTTGCCCTATTTTATTCTCTTTAGAAATTGTGATAACTGGGCCAGTCATTGTGTTTGAGAAGATGTGGAAGATTATCAATTAAACTGATGATCTAGTTCGTCAGGAGGCAGACACATGAAACAAAGCTTAATTTTTTTGAAAAATGAAGACTGTGGGTCCTTTCTTTTTTTGTAACCCTCTTTGTATATAAAAGAAATCATTAATGTGCTCTTAAATAAGCTCCAAAATAGGCAAGGGTTGTATCTGCTTTTTGTTGCTTTTCATCCCCTAACTTTAATCAAGGCATTTGTGGAAGCATTGATAGATTTTTTTTATTATTTCTTTTTAAAAATAGAAAAAAAGGATTTATTTTATGGTTTGACAGAGAAAGAGAGATACAAAGAGAGAGAAGGGGGAGAGCGCAGAATAGTCTCCACAGCTGTACATCATTAATTTTGACATAATTTCATTCTATAGAGGTGGATGTGGAGCCGTGCAGGGTGGGAACCAAACCAGGGGGCTTCCCACATGGGAAGCACCCTGCAGTTCAGCATATGCACCCGCATGGGCCAGGGCTGGGACTTAGTCCCTGGACCCCGTGGATGCAAGGCAAGCGCTCAACCCACTGAGCCGTCCTGGCATCCCCTAGATTGCTTTCTTGAGAAATTGGAGCTACATCACAAGAACAAAAGCTGGGAGTGTTTGTAGAGGAAGATTTTTCTTTTTTTCTCTTCTATTACACATGGAACATTTTCAGGGTAGACTGTATACTGGGACACCAATCCAGTCTCAGCAAATTCAAGAATATCCAAATCATACCAAGGATTTTTAAACCACAGTAAAACATTTTCAAAGCTCTTTTCTTCCTCAAAACTGTTGGTCTTTGGACCTTGGCAGCAAGACCTTCACTCCTGGTGAGGGCAGCTGCTGCTGGCTTCCTTTGTGTGCACCGAGCCTTCCCAGAAGTTCCACGATGCATTTGAGCTCCTGTGCGACCCGCCTGCTTTGGTTTTTTTCACCCATCCAAACCAAGGGTACAATATAACACGCTTCTCCATTTTTTTCAGGGAGGCTTTAGAGCTCTTCTGGTTTGTTGCCCTTTTAGAATGATGCCATTCGTTAAGATGGAAATACTTGACTCATATTTCTATGCAGATTGATGTGCTATTCACCAGACTAAACAGAAAATAGGTACCCCCTCCCCCTCGTCAAACACAATATAACATCTGCTTTTGTTGGTCAGCATTCAACCAAATTGCTGTAAGAGTTAGGAACTTATTTCTCCAAGTAAATGAAGCAGATTGGGACTTAAGACCTATGCATAGACCAGAACCTTGTACGAGCTTACTTTATTTTTCTTATGTGAGTACATATTATTTTCAGTTAATTAACTGGCAAAATAAGAGCATCTCCTTGGCCACTTTGGTGCCCTTAATGCATGTTTGCATCCTTCTTTCTTTTTGGTTCTATGGTGGGAATTTCAGCAAACTTCCTCTTCCTGAGGATTATCAATTCTTCATTTTATGTATCTGGAACCCAAGGGATGTTGTCTGATCTGGACCCTGTGCCTCTAGGTCTGCCTTTTAACTCTCCTCATCTATATGATCAACTTCCAACCAGTTAGGATGGGTTTTTCCTTCTCCCACTGCACTGCTTGGTTCTCCTTGGCTTGTGGGGCCTTTAAGGTTACAATCTGACTTATGAAGAGACTTAATGCGAACCATTCACTATAAGATGTAGCAGCCATATCGATAACTGGGACATACTAAAACCAGTCAAGATGAAGGCTATATGCCAAAAAAAAAAAAAGAAAAAAAGAAAAAAAAGGAAATAGCTCTTCCCAATCTTGGGATTTCTTTATGTGTTTTATTTTTGGTTTTTTTTTTCTTCTTCTTCTTTTTATTTTTTAGTGTTATAAATAATGATTTTATAGAATAACAAACATTTCTATTTGTTAAATTATTTTTTAATTTTTTAAAAACATTTATTTTATTGTTTTTGACAGAGACAGAGACAAAGACAGAGAGATACAGAGAGAAGGGGGAGGGCTCAGAGTAGCCTCCATAGTTGTACATAATCAGTTTTCAACATGGTTTCATTCCACACCAGTGGGCTGGGGCCACGCAGGGTGGGAACTGGGCCGGGGACCTTCCTTATGGGAAACACGCCCTTGTGAGCTGGGGGCCAAACCAGGGGCTTTGGAAAGCTTGTCCTGGTGTGAACTAAACTGCAACCCCCCCCCCAGCCCCACATGGAAAGCACACCCCAGTTCAGCATATGGGTTCACATGGGCCAGGATTCAATCCTCGGACCCCAGGGCTGTGAAGTGAGCGCTTAATTTGATGAGCCATCCTGGCTTCCCCTGAATTTTTAAAATCTAAAGATATTGCTTCTTTCTCCTTCTCATTTTGCCCCATATGCAATGGTTTCTCTCAATCACACATAAACCAGATTAGGTAACTTCATACTTTGTTCATTATTTGTCAATTTTTAGAACTAGAGTAAGTATATCATTCTAAAAGGAAGGTATAAATTGTTATATGAAGATACGAAGTAGCTGACTCAGACAATAGGGAAATTTAAATGAAGGTCATAATAAACTATTAATTCATTGAAGGGTGGTAAAGCAAAGCACAATATATAGTTAACATAAGGGCTAGATAAAAAGACATTACCTGCTGCTGGCAGGCAAATCTACATTCTTACGTATCCATGCATTTACTCACACACGGACAGAAAGCTCTAAACAAAATTCTGTGAAGGTATGTATGGTTCTGTATCTTTAAAAAACCAGGCATAAGAAATATCTCAATATATTATACTTAAGCAGAAAGAGTAAGGGTCAAATGTTTTAGTGTAAAAACATGTCTTAGTGGTCAATGGAATCACATACTCTGAGAAAAGTAGAGCATAGCAACCTCTATACTTCTCTTTAGAAACACCACTATGAACTTATGACATTGAAATGACATTTTATTTTTCCATCTCTGTCATTATTAAATATGGTCAAGCAGAAGCAATATTTTTTTGCCTATCATCAACTCTCCTGTTAGGCCTTGGACCCAGATTTTAGACTTATGCATACCGGTACATATTGTCTATTGTTCTCTACTACTTTTGGGAGGGAAGCTGAGTCCACATCTTGGAATAGTAAACCAAAACAGGCTGGAATGGGTCTGGAACATCTTGGTGTTGCCAGAAAGCAAGAATGTTTTTAAGAATGTAGGAGGTGGTACTAAGACACAAAAATGGTGGAGTCAGGTTAAAAGACTTCCTGTTGGCCAAATTTTGATGATTTGAAAGAGAGAACACAGTGAGCATGTATTATGGTTGACTAAAAGAAGGCGAGTTTAGTCCATGAAAGGTTATTTGCTTATAATGATACTTGGAAAAGTTAATATAACGCATATAGAAGATAGTTATAATACAAAGAAGGGTAAACAAAGTAGGGCATACTTAACGTGGAGTTAATAAATGTGAGGATTTTGTTTACTCTGTTGATTACATTCCTGACTATAAATATATTACATTAATTATATTGTATTATTATATTATATTATTATATTTAATGTGTGTGTGTATTGGGTAGGTTAGTAGGCACAAAACCAGTAGCCCAAATAATCCTAAGAGATGTAGTGAGAATGAGATAAAAAAGGGCCAACCAGCTGGAGCCACACGTGAAAACTGGGTAGAAAGGAGAGCTCAGCATTCTTAGCACCAGTGATGACATCATACAGAAAGAAATCGACAGTGATTTACAAAATAATAGGGTCAGTGTCCTGAAGAGGAGATGTAAAATGTAAACTCAGTGTATTATCTACTAGGAAGTAATGCTTTCATATGACCCTAATAATATGAACAAAATAGTTAAAAAAATTCCCAACAACATAGTCTAACAGACCAAGTCAATATATCATAATAATGAGATCACACAACAGGTTTTGTGATGCTGGACACATCATTTGTGAAGAAATATCATTAAAAATTGCCCAATTTTATATTTGTGAATTTAAGTGAAGCTCCATCATATAATTATTGGTTAGGGTTTCTATCTCCTTAGAAACCAGGGTCTGTGAAGTCACCAAGAATCAATTGGTTTATAACCTAGATGGACCCTGTATTCTTGGCTGCTCTGAGATCATTGTTTTTCATTTGAATGTGGTAACATTTTTGAAACATAGGAAGCTGTAAAAATAGTATAATAGCTGATATGTTAGGAATGCAACCTAGGAGAAGACTAAGAACTAAAATATGAATCAGGATATGGATAAAAGACAAATCTAAATTCACTATATTGTTTTAAAATGAGCATCTAAGAAGGTGCATAAAGAAGTGTTTGTTTTTTAAGAAAGTGCTGTAGATTGAGTGTTTGTGTCCTGCCAGATTTGAATCTTAAATCCTAATGTGCAGTGTGATGGTACATGGCAGTGAGGCTTTCGGGGCGGTAATCATTAAGTCATTAGGATAGAGCCCTCATGACTGGGATTAGCGCCCTTATAAAAGGGACCCCAGAGAGCTCCCTTTCCCCTTCTGCCACGTGAGGCTACAGGAGGAAGATAGTTACCTGTGAATCAGGAAGTGGGCTCTCTTGCACCTTGATTTTGGATGTCCCGGCCTCCGGAACAGTGAGAAATAAACTTCTGTTGTTTGTAAGCCACCCAGTCTATGATATTCTGCTATAGTAACCTGAACAGACTAAGACAGAAAAGCTCTTTTTAAAGCCTCCTTGACATTAAAGCATAAGTCACCATAAAGACATAGTTTAAAAACCTACTCAACAAACCAAATTATTGTATACTGCTTGGGTAACTCAAATGCCCTGAGACTGTTTTCTTCTCAACACAGCATCTGAAGGTCTTTTCAGAACAAAACGAGACAGCATTTAATGATTTAATGGGAGCAGATTCAGGCTTAGCGCTAGTATCTAGTAGAAACTCAATACATGTAGTAGAAGAAATTTATTAAAAATTTAATATGGTAGAATACCTTGATTGAAAAATGGCTGGCTGACTGCATCATGCTATTATTTCATTAGAAGGGTGACGGGGACACTGGATCTTGGAGGTCTGTGATCTTTTCCAGAGAGAGGTAACAGCGGTGATCTCAACGAGCCACATTCAATGACTGCTTCACAGGGGGTGGGGTGGAGTCTGGTGCCTTGAATGAAAGTGGGGATGGCCTGTCCTCTACACGGGCATTTGAGTGAGTATGTGTGCCTCAGATAGTCAGCTGACATTTTCCAAAGTTTGTGCAGCAGCTTCTCAACTCGATTATGACTCTACACTCTCCTTATCCATCCAGAGTCAGAGGTGACCAATGACAGTGACAAGCAGGCAGTGAAGAGGGTAAGAAACCCTTTAGTTCTCTTAGACCACATAAGTCTCTTTCCTACACCTCCCTCCTCTCACACCTCTAAATGGAGCACCCACAATGATGGCGCCTGGATGTCTGCCAACATCAGTGGGTAGGGGCTAACCAGCTTTGTGTCAGAGGTAAAAAACAAACAAACAAACAAACAAACAAACAAACAAACAAACGAACAAACCCAAGGAAAAAAGCCACTCTGTAAATGTAGGCATTTTTGTAGGATTGTTAAAATGAAAACTCATGTTTGCTTCTCCTCTTCCTCAGGCCAGTGGGTCCATCATTTGCTGTAGCAACCACACAGGGCGCTCTGCGCCCCACGCGGGCTGTGCAGGAAGAACAGCGGCCAAACCTGGAGCACAACCCCCGCGGCACTTGAGCCCTCTGTCTTCGCGGCTCTGTCGGGCTCTGCCATTGGTCCCACTTGACTTTCACCTTTCCCCTCACCACGGGCCACACCTGCTTCCTCATAGCATGCAGCATACACTGTTCTCTACCCTTCAGGGTAGGCAGAGATCAGGCGTGGTAAATGCAAACGTTACTGCATCTAGAAACCTTTTTTTTTTAATCTTAGAGAATTCTAAGGAAAAAAATGTTATATACACTTAAAATGACTATCAAAAATTTTAACCTTGTGAAATGAATAGAAATTTGATTAAAAGGTGAGACATCACAATACTTAACTGATAATCTTTTCATCTGAAAGTTAAAAAAGCACTGGTATTCTTTGAAAATTAGTTCAGATATAGCACGTAAGAAGACAACTTAGTCAATTAGTAAAAATTTATTTTTTTAAATAGAGGAGATCTTTGTAAGGTGTTTTTATCTTGTGAGAATAAAAAGCTATTTTGGAAAGCACTGATGTCTAATAACCTAAACTCTATTCTTATAAAAATAGGAAAATCCATATTTGGAGCTCAGTCTTTAAGAATCACACTTTCCTCTTAAACTGTTCTTAGCTTTGTGTAATAGCTATAGACATGAACACATCTGACCTGCACTAAATTTTCTGATCTCTATGTACTTATACAAATGATTCAAAGAGAAATAGGTTGTTTCCAACAGCTTTAATTAGTTTTCCATATATGTAGGTCATAATCCAGTTTTACTAAGGTGTTATAATATATTTAGTAATGGCTGTTAAATGTAAATTGAGTGTGTACCTGGGAACTTTAATTTATAAATCTCCTCACAGAGAATATGGAGCATCAGTACTGCTCTCCTATTACTCCAAGTTTTATCACTAGCCGGAAATTGACTGACTAAAGGACTGTCGTGGGTCACACATAAAGCTGTACAACTGAGCAGTGACTGATGACGGAATAAAAAGCTTGAGGGATCACTGGGGTACTTAATATCAGCACTGGCTTGTTTTCCCATTACACTTGATGAAAAAACCAGCTAAATTGCTTTGAAGGAAACTTTATTAAACAAAACAATGTAATTTCCATGTATGTCCTTCCTCTAAGTGAGTGTAGATCATTTATGATCATAATAAAAGCACTTTCTAACCCTCCTGTCTCATGATTTCTCTGCACCAGAGACTCAAGGTGTGTAAAATGAAATGACCTGCCATACTAGACTGTTATTGCAGTGAGCTAATGAAATTGTTATGTAATGCTAATGTAATCTTCCTTACATTAAGACGACCACCTCCTTCCTCCTCCCTCTAGCACACCTTAAAAAAAAAAAAGGGAAGAAGAGCAAATAGTGATTTGAAAGAATCTCTGGGAAGGAATTATATTCAAGGTGTGAGAGCCACAGGAGTCTAAAGAGAAAAGAAGAGAAAAACGCGGTGGGCCTCTGAAATACGACATTCTGCTCTGTTTCCACGGGCAAGGAGTCAAGCCTTGGCTGTTTAGCTGCCAGTGTTTACTAGGAAGACCGCTCTTGGATCACGGTGCAGGATTTTGGACAAGGAAGAGCCGGCGCCCTCTCCCCGGACCTCCACAACCTCTGGAAAAGTCCTGGTGGTGTCCACCAGGTGGCAGCAGGAACTAAGATTCGTACGCAAATTGGTGTCTTGGTCATGGTAGTGACGCAGTAAAGGAAAAATACATTCTCAGAGTCTTGTGAGAATTTATATTAAGAAACACTGCCTTAAGAAAATAAAGTCTGTGAAAATGTTTCTCAATTATGCGTTGTAGCAGCACAAGAGAGATTTCACTTTTCAGATTATCATAAAACAAGAGAACATAGAATTTTGGAAATATGCAGGTTTGTGATATTACAGTTGTGACCATCTAGGGAGCTTCGGACCCCTGTTTAAAAAGTGCTGCTTTCAATGATAGGCTGAGAAAATATGTAATTGTACTTTTTTTCTTTGTCCGAGAAAAAGAGTGCAACTCATGCAGATCCTTAGTTATGTAACTTCTAGAAATTAACACAAGTGACCAATGAGTGGTATACTGAGCACACAGTAGGTCTTCATTGGGTAATTGTACTTCTTTTTGTACCTTTGCAAGACTTTTGAGAGTGTCTAGTGATAAGTCATATAATCACCAAGCGTTAACATTTTAAGAAATGGACATAATCAGCCCTTTTCTTCAAATGCAAGTATTTTATTTCCTTCATAACTGAAAGGGTTTGCAGAATGCTTCGGCCTCTGGTGGAAGAAGAGGCTGCTTGCTTCAAGGAGTAAAACATATAGTCTCAGTCTACTTTCTTCTCAATGCCTCTCGTCTTACAGATACCTTTTCTTCTCAACATTACCCTCCTTGAAAGTCTTAATTCCCCATTCCACCCTCTGAACTTGCTATATCTCCAACTAGTTTTCTCCCCTTGAAATGAGTCCATGCTAGAGGAAACGGCAATGAAGTCAGAAAAACCCCTTTGCCCCTCATGCTGCAACTTAATATACTTTCCTTAATGTGACTGTGAAACTACCGGTAAATGAGAAAATGTCAACTACAAATTTTGTCAAGCATAAATTGCGATACATAGTTAAGAAAATCGTTATTTTGAGCACTTTCCTAATCTCCTCCTTTGTTTTCAGGTATTTTCCATCCTAATACAAGACAAGAAAATGTAACACAACACAGGCCACTAATCCTCTTCATTCAACGGACCTTCCCACCTGTTTTCCCCTTATCCCTTTATAAGCTGGCTTTCCCCAAATCTGGAGCAACCAAGGACACCCCACACATCCAGTGCAGTGGTCTTTATCTTGCGCCTCTTTCTGTTTAGTGCTGCTGAGTCCCTACTCTGTCCCTTGGCTGTCACACCACGAGGAGCACCTGGCGCTCCTCTGTCAGTTTCCTTCAATGACTGCTGCTCCTGTGAACCCCCCCCTCCCCTCCGCTATCTTCTCCCCTGGCCTTGCCCTTTCTGCCTTTGCTGTGGAAAAGGTTAATCCCCACTCCTTCCTTCCAAGCTGTTCCTCCCATAACTCAGGAGCGAAAGGTATCACTCACTTTTGACTTTTCTCCTGGCTTTCAGTCTAACATGCCTGATGGCTAGAGGGTCATTGGATGGCCTCCAGGCCTTGCCATCGGGGCCATGCCACCCCTATTATCCTAGCCCTCTTGATCCCAACCCTGATTTAACTCCTTCAACTTCACCCACAGCCACTCAGCTCCCATTGTCGAGGTCCTTTGTACGTACCTTGCACATCTGTTCCTTTAGTTCTCCTCCCACCATCATGCCCTCCTTCATGCGTACTTCACCTGTAGCCTATATCGGGCTTTCCTCTTCCATGGCTGGCTTTTTCAGTCCTGTTCCCACAAGCCACTCTCCCCCACACACTTACATTATATAACATTCCAGTCCCCTATTGTTTAAAATACGATCCGGGAAAATTACTCCTCATTTAGGGCCTCAGTTGACTGGACATATCTTTCTTTTCCTTCATCCTCCAAGGCTTAGTTCAAATATTGTCTCCTCCACCCAACTTTCCCAGGTCTCTGTCACTCAATCAAATCATCCTTTGGGATATATTAGCCCTAACTTTTGCAATATACTATTATTAATTGCATAATTTTGCTTAAGCTATTAACTTCTTCACATGTTTCTTTGTTGTTTGGTCATTGAGATTTTAAGTTTCTGTACGGGAGGCCCTTTGTCTTATTCTCGTTTCCATTACAGTACTCAGCACGTGCATGATATGATATGAATGAAGCACACAGAACTATATACCACATGTCTGCATGGTTCTCATTTGTGCTGAATCTCCTCCATTTCCTGTCCACACATCTCCAACACACACCCGCACCCACACACGTATTTTCGTATCCATGAAAATATACAACAAAAACAGCGGGATGATGAAGACAACTCACATAGCCTTTGGGGAACTCATTTCCTCATCTGCAAAGCAAGGGACAGCGATGAGAGGACAACCGAGATCCCTACAGATGTTGACATTTGAGGATTTGTTTGGTCACATTGTTTTCCTGTTCTATAATTTTCATCACTAATATCAGCAAAGCTGTTCCTAGACAAAATATGTTTTGCAGAACGAAGGTTTAAATTAGGTAGCTATTGTATTACTGCTATTCTTTGGGGAGGCATAAGTAGAGAATTATTCAAAACTACTTTCCCAGGCTTTACTTAACTCCTTGGGGGGCTTTTACCCCAAAAGTTATGACTTGAATGGATATATTCATCAGTCAGTATGAGCTAGAGTTTGCTGCAGAACAAACAATGCTGACATCTCAACGGCTTAACACAGCAAATGTGTGTTTCCCTTGTGGGCAGCGTGCTCCATGCTCTTTGTCACCTTCACTCCAGGCTGCAGGCTGATAGAACCTCAACCATCGGGAGTGCTCTCATTTGCAGCAATGGTGCAGAGAAGAAACAGGGTGACTAGCACACTTGGCTCTTAAAGACTGTGATGCAAAAGTAGCCTATTACTTCATCTGTCATGTCATAGACCAAAGCAAGTTACACGGCCACATCAACGTCAGTTCAAGCAAGAGGACAGACACAATGTAAGCATGTACTTGGAAGTAGGAAACCTAGAATATTGGTGAACAGGTTAACAAATACCCAGTGAGACATGCTGCGTAGACATCACCATTCAATCTCGGAGAAAATTTCTCCTTCTTCTTACAAATACTTTCCCTTCTACAAATACTACTCACTGAATTTTCTTGAAAATTAAAATACATGTGAGAGAAAGTGAACATATTTTGAAATCAAGATGTCAATACATTTACCATTAAAAAATATTGTGTAAATTTTTTTTCTTCGACAATCAAGAATGTAAAGAATAAGTATTTAGTACTTTATTATGTGAGATTAAATAAAGTAGAAGGTAGAAAGATCATGTAAGTAAAAAATATCAGTTATGTTTTTAGGTATATTGTTTGATCTTTTGTGTATCTAACCATATTTATTAAGCTATGCTGTAACTGAATCTAACCGTACTAACTCTATGATATAATCCCAGGTTTTGTATGAGAAATATTTTATTTTGGCAATAAAACTTTTGAGAAAAATGAGATCAGAATAAATCAACCACAGTTTGTTGAATTTTAGTTTAAAAATAAATAATAGTGTATATCAGCAAATTGGGACCTTGTGGTATGTAACATAAATTAAAATACTTGGATAAGGCACTTGTTTATTTTCTATTTTAGGACAATTCCTATGAGATGCAACTAGCCAGGTGATACTGTTATTGATGAGATAATTTGGGCAAAACGTGTAGTTGTACTGCCCGGGTTTAGTTTTGGGGATGTAGTTTTACATCTGGAGGAAAAAAATGACTTATATACATGATGTGCGAATCCTGGCCTGTGAGAAACCGATGCGCTTTCTGAGTTTGTTTGAGTTTGCCCGGTGCTTCTCAAAATGCAAAGGGCCAGCATTTATGGTCTGGTGGATGCTGCTCTCAAGCAACAGAACAGAATAACTGGGTGATTAAGAAGTGAAAGCCAGAAATTATAATCTGTAGAAATTAAGTTATACCTTTTAGAACTACAGATAAAAACATATGTAGAATCATAGTTTTCTTTAACTAAATATAAATTAAAACTTTCATACTCTTGGCATGCATTTCAACATTTTTCTGGCTTGAAGAAGATCAGACATTTTGGCTCAAATTGCTATCTTCTATCGAGTCTACGCCATGCAAATATTTGGTGGTGGCAAAACTTTATATGCATAGGTAGACTTATGCCGAGAAGCCTTGTTTCAAATATACTACTAACACTTATTATATTTACTATTTAGTAGGAGGCAAAGGCTCCTATGTTGGTAGAAAGTAGGAGCAGACATACAAATATGACAATCAAGGTTGATTTAGAAATCAGAACTGTAATAGATCCACACCAGGATTACTCACTTTTGGCCCTGATGACATTTTGGGCCAGATAATTCTGTATTATGGGGCCTGTTCTATGCACTATAGATGTATGCACTGGCTTCTACCCACTAGATACTATTAACAGACCCCTGCCCCCTGCTCCCCAGTGTGACAAGCAAAAATGTCTCCAATCATTGGTAGGGGCCAGATCAATCTCCCAGTTGAGAACTACTGGTCTATGTTATGAGAGTATTTGCCACTTTTGAATCTGGACTTTTGACTTTCTTAAGAAATTGCTTTTATTTTTTAATTTATTAATTCTAGTTTTTCAATAATAACCTAAGTCTTTCATTACCTAAACTATGTGATTCATTCTTATGGCCCACATTTTGCAGATAAATATCTATAAAGACTATAAAGGAGGGGGGGGAATAAGAAACATTAAAAAGTTTAGAGGCCTCAGTTGTTCTGAATTTATCATCTAACTTTTCTAAGTATTTGGATTATAGCAGCACTTTGGAGCTAATATTTGAATAACCAGGTCATAAAATCAAGGGATTTTAGCTATTACATTGTCCAACCCCTGTATTTTAGGGATTAAAAACCTGAGGTTCAGAAAAGGTATGACTTAGGCAGTGAGAGCTGCCAGGAGCTAAAATTTAGATTTCTATTCAATATACATTGTTCTGACTCTTAAAATGTTACAATATTTTGTTGTTGTTGCAGCTCCACTTTTTTTTAATTATGTGTATCTAAAAGTACATGTATATAAAAGTGACCTATTCAGATATGTCCTACAGAACTTTCTTACTCATTGGGAGAACCGAATAAGGTAGCCTTACTTTGGCAAGGCAAGTTGGCCTTCACTTACCAGAAATCATGTATTTCAGGCAAAAGACCCATTATTCATTCTTTTCTTCTTTTTTTAATTGTTAAATTTATTAGGGTGACATTGATTGATAACAACTATGTTGTTTCCAGGTGTATAAATTATGTGTTTACCACCCAGAATCAGCTTTCTTTCCATCACCATATATTTGATGCCCCCTCCTTATTCATTATTTTCTTGTATTAAGACATCAAATAATTATCCAGAGGAAGTTACAGGAAGTTAAGACAAATATATTTATAATTTGGATATGATATGCTCTAGGGAGGATAAAAAGTTATTTCTGAGGCTATAAAGAATGAAAGGGAGAAATATTCTTTAGTATATGTAATCTAGCAGTCTATGGAAGAACTTTCTAATGCAATCTAGAGAAACTTCCTTTGATGAATTGTAAAAAATGGTAAAATTATATTCTAAAGTGGGGAGCAAAAGTTTGTTTATATCTAATTTAAGCTGGAGATGAACCAAGGTAGAGAAAATAAGAATGATTCTTTGTTTTGGTGTTATCATTGTAAACATAGTTTAATATGTGTCTTGGGCCTAAATAACTATCTAAAAAGTGAAGAGTACACCTCTCACCATCTTCACATTAGAAGAAAGTTTGGAGAGGAGAAAAATTTATGTAGGAGCAAGAATGAAAGAAATTAATGTAGGGTCTTTTTTTAAAAAAGATTTATTTTATTGGTTTTGACAGAGCCAGAGAGAGAGACAGAGAAGGAAGAGGGCCCAGAGCAGTCTCCAGAATTGTACGTCATCAGTTTTTGACATGGTTTTGTTCCACACAGGTGGGTGGGGGCCATGCAGGGCAGGGACCTGGCTGGGAGCCTCCCATATGGGAGATATACTCCCTTGAGCCAGGGGCTGAACCAGGGGGCGAGAACCAAACTGGGGGCCTCCCACATGGGAAGCACACCCCAGTTCAGCATATGGGTCCATGTGGGCTGGGGCTGGGACTTAATTCTTGGTACCCCGGGCTGCAAAGTGAGCACTTAATTTGCTGAGCCATCCTGGCTTCCCCAATGTAGGTTCTTAAGTTAATATAAACTATGTATCCTGTGGCTCACAGCCCCCATTTCAGTGTTCTGGTCACGCTGATGATGTCATTTAATCAAATATTAGATTTACTTTTGCAGTGCAGTCAGGTGCAGTGTATGGTTTGAGTGTTAAAGGGTGGAAACAAGGAAGATGAGAAACATAAAAATAAATAAAGAGGTGTGGGAAATACTGACTTTTAAGTCCTAAGTAGATATTTTTGCATAAGCACTCTAATACCTCCATCCAAGTTACATAATAGGTTTGCCTTAAGTCTAGAATTTTCTCAGTGGTTATTAATTGGGAAATAATATTGTCTTTTCTACATTAGAAGCATGAGAATTTCATGGATCTCTCACAGGTGATGCATAAAGTTATCTAGTACTAGGCAGCCCATCAGTTCACATTTCATATGGCATATGTATGCACCCTAAACTTTCTGAGTATTAGACCAGTGCTTCTCAACGGGGTCAGTTTTGTCCCTAGTGGACATCTGGAGACATTCTAGTTGTCACAACTGGGGGAGGGAAGGATGTTGGGGGAGTGCTACTGGCAGCTAGTGGGTAGGGGCCAGAGATGTGGCTAAACATTCGGAAATATGCAAGTAAGTCCTTCACGATGAACAATAATCTGGCCCAACGTGTCCATAGTGCTAAGACTAAGAAGCTTTCTCTTGGACATACTGCTAATTCTCTGAAGAAGGGGTTGGCAGACTTTGACCCGAGGTCAAACGCAGCCTGGTGCCTATTTTTATACAGTCTGTGGGCTAGGGATTGTTTTTGCCTTTTCAAATGATTGAAGAAGAGATTGGAGAAAAAAAAAAAGAATATTTTGTGACATGTGAAATTAATATAAAATTCAAATTTTAGTATCTATAAAGTTTTATTGAGACACAGCCACACCTATTCTTTTTTAAAGATTTATTTTTATTGTTTTTGCCAGAGAGAGAGAGAGAGAGAGAGAGAGAGAGAGAGAGAGAGAGAGAGAGAAAGAAAGAGAGAGAGAGAGATACAGAGACAGAGAGAAGGGGGAGGGCCCGGAACAGTCTCCTTAGTTGCACATCATTGGTTTTTCCACATAGTTTCATTCCACAGGTGGGCGCAGGGCTGCACAGGACAGGAACTGGGCTGGGGTCTCACCCTGGTGAGAACCGAACTGGGGATACTCCCCAGTTCAGCATATGGGTCCGCACAGGCTGGGGTCAGAATTCGATCCTTGGTCCCCGGGGCTGCAAAGTGAGCACTTAACCCACTGAGCCATCCCGGCTTCCCAATCCATTCTTTTACATATACTGTCTATGGTTGCTTTCACACCATGACAGGGTCGAGTAGTCACTCAGAGATTGCATAGCCCACAAAGCCTAAATATTTAATGTCTGGTCTTTTACAGAAAATGTTTGCCAAACCTTGTTCGAGAGACATATGAAATGAGCTATCATTAATTTAGGAAGGTGATGTGATGGACTTCAGCTTAAATCTCGGAAGAGTTCCATTACTTGGAGATTTTAAGTATTTTTATCATTTTCTGAATGGAGAGGTGAATATTGGGGGTCAGGAGATATCCTAAAAAATTACAAAGCTGGACATGACAATGCATCAGTGAGGGAATGAGGGGCAGTGGCCATACAACACATTATTGCCATCTCAATAGAAAGATAATTGTTAACTTCATTAGCCAACATGCTGTTCACACAATGAATAAGCAAAGCTAGTTGTTATGAAGAGAAGGGCAGTTTGAGTTTCTCAGAAGTTTTCCCAGCTATTCCAAGAGCACATTGAAACCCTGAAGAGTGAACTACCCATGAATTTTGAAATGTCTTCTTCAGCTTCTCTTTTCAAAAAATAAATAAGCCCCAAGCAGGCAGTAGTGAATTAAAGACTTGTATACAGCATTTATAAAACTTATTGACAGCAGAGATTGCAGAGGAGTTCGCCAAGGTGAGTATTTATAGGAAAAGAATCAAAACCCACAATTCATACCCTCAGAGATGATGTTAATAGTATTACTCTTTGCCTTTTAGGAGAGTTGCTGATAATACTGGAAAGCAATGTTGCCCGTGAGACTGTCCTTATAGGGATTTCTCAACTCTAAAAAGTATTTACAGATGGTCCTCAGTACTTTTTTCTCCTACTGTATCTGCCACACTAGATATTTCATCCACATTGTAAGCAGAAGTGAGATTCTCCCGATGACTTATGACAAGAAGATATTTGCTCTTGGTCTCATAAAACCGGGATATGTTTGGGAGAAGAGTGAGAAGTTATCAGAAAAGATGTTCCACATTTTATCCATGAGAAGCTAGCAATAAATATTGCTAGAAAATAGTTTTAAAATAGAAGAGGACAAATTGAAGGGAGAATTCTGAAAAAAAATTAAGATTTTTAAATGCTTTGCTTTTAGCATATTGGGAGTATGAGAGGATTATTTAGTAATATTTATTAATAGTCCCTAATTTATTTATCTAGCATTGATCAGGAATAAGAAGTTTTCCATATAAGTTGATGTCTACCATGTAACATTGGTATGGTGCAGTCCAGGGTAAAAATTCTTTTGGTGTCAGAGTATCATTCAAATAAAAAAAGTTTATCTCAATGTGTACAATTCTCTTTTTAGTATGTCGTGGGCTTAAAAACAGAGGACTAAACTCGAGAAGACAGAGTATTAGAAGCATAATACAGTAGTTAAGGAGCCTGGATTTAAACATGTCATGCCATTTTCCAGTTATGGTATCTTGGGCAATATGATTAACATGTTCCTTTATCTGTAAAATGGGGATTGACAAAGAGAAATTCTGAGAAGTCCTAAATTAAATTACAGCAGGCCAGCGCATAGAAGGAAAAGATAAGAGGTTAATTGGTTAACAGCTGAAGGGAGAAACCAACAGAAGATTCCTACATGTCTGCTGAAACTTTGTCTAAACTTCCAGGCTGCTATTCCACGATTATGCAGAGAGAATAGCTGACCACTGGATGCAATCACAGCCTGATTACACATAAAGTTTCCGAACTGTTTTCCACAACCAATCCAAAAGCAGCCCAAACTTCTTACAGACTCTGCATCTATCCCAGAACTGTCCCGACTTCACCCTTTTCTGCCCTTTTTATCTATAACCGATATAAGTTATTTCAAAATGAATTACATCTTTCTTCTTCAAACCCATTGTATAAAAGAGCCCCATCAATGCCCGGATGGCAGACATATTTGTCTTCTCCACCAAGCCCTGCTGCTGGTGGTTTAAATTGCAGGCCTCAGGACTGGGTCCTTTCTCTGGTCAGCATATGGCTCCGTAAACCCTTCCTTTCAGAAAAACTTTCAGCCTTGAAGTTTTTTGTTTATCAGGATGATAATAGCGTACTTTATAGAGATATCAGATAATGAAATAAGCCTGTATATAAAGTGCTTAGACTAATGGTTGGCACATAGTATGTGAGAAAGCACTTAGGATGTCATTTTTAGAGCAAGGGCTTCAAAGGCTCCCATTTTTCACAGAGTTCTCAGTTGGAGGCCTGGTTTTAGAGAGTCAAAGTTTCCCTCGGTGATGACAGCTCTTCTTCCCTCTCCACGTTCCTCCTCTTTGTGATTTCTTATGCCCTCTTTTCTCTTTTTCCCCAGAAGTTACCCATTATGATTCCTTACACCACAGAAATGTCACCTTTCTCTTTCTTATCTGCACTAAGAGTATAGTTCAAAGCTAACTCTTAAGACCAAAGATCTAAACTGATATCCAGGAAAACCTTAAGAGAACATGTGTGCACTTATTAAGCCATTATACTCATAAAACCCCACATTTTAATTAGATGACAACATTTAAAAATCACAAGATTTAGGAACTTCTGCTTCCCACCAAGATGGAGTAAAAGGGACCTGGTTTTCTTTACCTGAAACCACTAAAAGATGTTGGGCATCAGGTAGTTGAGGGGCAACAGAATATGTCACCCTAAAATAGGCCTCTTTGGCATAAGAATTGTTTTGAGCTGATTATTTTGAGAAGCTACAGACAAATAGGAAGAGTTCTGAAAACAGGGCAGAAGCTACCCTTTCACGAAGGAAATCTACATCAATAAGGACATTTACTTTAGAAAGTGGCCTGTACCTGAAGGGAGCTATCACTAGAGGCAATAACTTTTCATCTGAGAGACTTGTCTGTCATACAGGGCAGCCTTTGCTTACCAACCATTTCCTCCTCTCACCTTTCTGTGAATTGCCTCCCCTACTCCCACATAGCGTCCTTCTTTGGTCTTTAGCTGAAGATTGTATTTAAGGTGGTGCTTGGTTTTTATTTCAACATCAAAAAAATTTTTTTATCATTAAATTTGTTGAAATGACATTGGTTAGTAAAATTATATAGGTTTCAAGTGTACATTTCTATAATCCATCATCTATGTGTTGTATTGTGTGCTAACCACCCAGAGTCAGTTCTCCTTCCATCTTGAGCCATTTTGGAGAGTTATTCAGTTTCCCTGGGGATCTGCCATATATACATGGGGTATACATGCTTATAAAACTTTTTTTTGTTGTTGTTACTCTGTCTTTTATTATAGGTGGAGCATCTCAGCCAAGAAGGATATAGGGAAAATAAGTTTTCCTCTCCTACATATACAGGACAGCTATGTTTGAAAGATGGAACACACATGAATCCAAAAACTGCTCCAGCTTCTTGCCTGGTAAGCTTTTTTAGCCGTGAGTGCAGGGAAGAGGGACTCAGGAACCTGGAAGGCAGCCTTATTCGAGGAGACAGAGTTGGTAGTGTAAAGAGGCCAAGAAGTCTAGAGTCCTCAAGACAGAATCTCAAAGAGAAGAGAGCTATACACACAGAAAGCTTCCATGATCTCAGAGGTTGTTCCTTGAGTCTTTAGCTGAGTACAAATAAGTTCATACATGTAAGAAAACTACTTTGGTTGCAGGGAATGATGACCTGAAAGGAGCTGGGGGAACAATCTCTATAATTTACACAAAAACAATTTTTATACCAGAGTGAAAAAACTTATAATTTGAGGGCATCAGAGGGAGTACTCAAAAGGAAATAGCATCAGTGTTGGAGCAAAAATAGCCCTTGATAAAGGCTGTTCTGGTCCTATCTTGCAAAGTTTAAAAGCAAGTCTCAATAAGATCAACCATTTTCAAGCAAGTTAATTGGATCTCAGAACAAAGCTCAAGAAGATGACAGAAATATAAAAATATCTGCATCCAACAAGGGGACATTCACACTGGCATCTAATAAAAAATTACTAGTCATGAAAAGAAGTAGAAAAGTAAAATCCTTAATGAAGAGAAGTCAACCGATAAAAATAGATTAAAAAAAGGCATAAATGATTGAATACATAATTAAATTAAAAGTACAGATTCCAGAGGAAAAATAAACCCAAACCCAAACCAAAATAAAACAACAACAACAATAACAACAACACCCAAAACAACCCAAAACCATGAAGGAAACTGCACCTAGGTACATCATTAGCACACGGCAAGCAAAGCAGCCAGAGAAAAAGGACACAATTGCATATAAAGGAACCAAGATATAGATGACAGCACATCTCTTGTAGAAAACAATGCAAGCCAGAAGACAGTGGAGCAATGTTTTCAGAGTAGAGAAATAAAAAGGAAAGTCAACCTAGAATTCTATACTTAATGAAAACATCTTTAAAAAACCAAGACAAAAATTGTTTTCTAACATACGTATCTTATCCTATCCAATCCTATCCTAAGAATTTGTCTATTTTATCTAAATTTCCGAATGTATCACCAAAGTTTGTTTATGGTGTGCTCTTATTATCATTTAACATCTCTGCTGCTTATAATTACTTCCTATTTTTATTTCCTATATTGTTGATTTGTGGTGATCTTTTTTTAACCAATTGTGTTAGGAGTTTTTCTGTCTTCAAGGAACTAACATTTGACTATGCTGATCCTTTGAATTTTATTCTATTCAGATTTCATTTCATTAAGGTTTGCTCTTATATTATTTCTTTCTTTTAGTTTGAGTTTAGCTATGAGTGTCTAACTTAGTTTCTAATTTGAACATTTCAAGTATAAAATAAACTTTAACTACCTTGTGTTGTATCTCATGAAATTTTATGGAGAATTACTTACTTTCCCTGAGATCCAAGTATTTAACAATTTTTTCCTTCTACAAATTTATTTTATTTATATTTTAAAAAAATGTGTGCTCTTTATTTTGTTTGTTTAGACTCTATTTATATTTATTAAATCAAGCTTGTTAATTATTTTTTTTCAAAGATTTATTGTTTTTGAGAGATGAGAGAGAGAGAGAGAAAGAGAGAAAGAGGGAGGGCCCAGAGCAGTTGCCATAGTTGTACATCATTAGCTGTGACAGGTGGATGTGGGGACACCCAGGGTGGGAACTGAAGTGGAGGTCTCCCGGCATGGGAGGTGAGAACCTCCACCACCATTCGGGCAGTTACCAGTTTTGCCAAAGTTCATCATGTGGGTTTGCACGGGCCAGGGCTGAAATTTGATCCCTGGACCTCATAGTTGCAAGGCAAGTGCTCAACCTGCTGAATTATCCTGGAATCCTCTTGTTAATTATGTTTGGAAACCTCTATTTTTATTTACTTTCATGTGCTCAAAATTGTCAGCTTTGAAATTTGTATGCAAATTTCCTTCTATGATTCTGGACCTATCAGATTCTCCATGTACTTTTGTCATTCTTTGCTTTACATATTTTAGAGGTATTTTTCTTGGTACATTCAAATTTAGAATTGTTATGTTTTCAAGGCAAATTAAAAATCTAGTGACCCTCTCTATCCCTAAAAAAGCTTTATTTTAAAGTCTACCTTACCTGTTATTATTATAGTTACCAGTTTTTTTTCTTTCATTTATTATTTCCTGTTATATATTTATCTTTTCATCTATTTCCATGCATATTTTCTGAGTCGTTTTATTTTATGTGTCTCATAAAAATATTTAGTTTTTTAAAGTCTAATGTGAATTCTTTTAGCTGGTATATTCAGTCCAATGACTTATAACGAGAGAAATAGATAGAGACAGAGACAGAGAAAGACTTGTTCCTTCTGTCTTATATTTTTTCTTTTTCCTGACTTTCTATGATTCTTGTTACTTTTCTTCCTACTTTTGAAATTAATCATTTTTGTTTTCTTATTCCATTTCTTCCCCCATTCTCATTTCAAAGTTATATATTATTGAATATTAAGTGGGCACCTTTGGAATTTTACCATACATACTTTGAAGCCCAGAGCGGTTATATAACTTCTTCAAGGTCACATAACTTCTTCAAGGTCACATAGATGATGAGAGGCAGACTTATGTCTTAAAGCCAAGGTTAGAGGCCCAGAGGGGTTACATAATGTCTTCAAGGTCACATGGACAGTGAGTGGCAGAATTATGACTTGAAGCCAAGGTTAGTTTAACCCTAAAACTGACACTTGTCCCCTAGCAATACTTTTAAGGCAACACAGATATATAATGGTTAATAATAAAGGACTTTATAACCTTTAGTTCCTTCAGTTAATTTTAACCGAGGGTAAGAAGCATAGTTACACCTATAATCTTTTTTTTTTTATTATTCACACTCCTAAATAATTAGTCCCAACTTAAAATGCAATTAATATTTATAGTCCTCTACTATCTTGCATTCATATAAGGTTTTATCATTTCAAAAATTAGTTCACATTCACTAACACATTTAAACCTAACAATAGTCCCGGTTAAAAGGGGCAGTATCACTGCTATATCCTTGGGGGCTCCTCTCAGGCTGATTAAAAGTCTTGAATTAAATGCAAACCATGTCAGGATCTTTTGACACCAGTTTTATTGAGTAGTCTCTATTTCTTGCTAATGTGTTATCCACATGCAGACTGTCCAAGTTATTGAATAATTAGTCCTCCTGGGGACCAGGGATACCCAGCAGTTCTCAGCTACTGACCCAGTTCCCCGCACTACCTCACAGCTCTGGCCCCCAAAGACCGAGACTGATTGCCTCAGTTTATGATTTTTGTCTGCTCTCTGCAAATCTCTTAACTTCTCAACAATGTGAACAACCACAGTGGCTCTGACTGTGTGGGAGATAGACGGAGAGCTTTGTGATGCTCACAGCAATCATATACCCAGAAAAGTTGAGCAACTTTTCTAAAGCCAAACAAGCAAGGGATATAAGTAGGATTCAAACCTGGGCCGTTTGGCTGTAAAGTTTGTGCTTTTAATTCTAGTGGATTCAAAGCTAACATGATTCAAAGCTAACATGACTAGGTTCTAAAGTTGGCACAAAACTGGAAAATTGAGAAAAGCCAAAATTGCACTGGAGAGCTCTTAAATCGCCCTTAAAGTACCACCTCCTATCATCTCTCAAGAACTCCAACACAAATAATCACACTTCAGCACAAAAAAGATCAATGTATCTTTGGATGGGCAACAGGTGAAGTCGCTGTTTTCAGTTTAGGAACCATATTGTACAAAAATGTCAGAAGCACACTCAGCTCGGCAGAAAGCCTACTCCATGGCATGCAGAGGGGGAGCCGTAAAACTTGTTTCTGCCTCATTTTCACTGGGGCGGCACAGCTCAGTGAGCACCTCATAGAAAAACACTGAGTCAGGTTAGCAGATATGCTGCTCTGGGTTATTCAGAATTTCAAGGACAGTGCCCCACTTAGGGAGAGTCCTCCAAGCGTTACAATGTGCGTAAAAGGTTTATACTATTAACAATGCAATATCCATGCCAGCAAAGCTACGCTGTAAGAGAAATAGATAATCCTTTGAGGGGGTCAAAGAATCATACAGTAATTTCCAAAATGAAGTTACTATATATTTGACTTTTAGACAAAAACCTGCATGCCCTTTGAGTAATGGTGACCAAAAATATATCCTGGAAACCAACTATATCAAGTTACCTCGTGAAACACAAAATAGTTGGAAATTCTGTGGAATGACAAGGAATTTCCCACAAGTTTTAAACTGTTCTCTTACTCTCTCCTCCAAAGCTCCCACTCTCTTCAGCGAGTACACAAAAATTTGCAAGTGAATAGAGTGCGATGTAGAATGCTATTCACTTTGCATGCCTTTTATGTAAAGTCACTGAGAGAAGGCGGGATTAGGTGAGTTCTTTGCTAATCAGCTCAGAACTTTCTGTTAGGCTGAATTCTCAGGAGTCTCCAGGCCAGGCCACACATAGCCGTCTAAGGATTGAACCTGGAGTCCTGGTTTAATTAGTTGAGGCCAGGTTATGAAAGCTGCATTATGAAAATGGGTGACCTAAATATAACTAACCGATTCTGGCTTTTGTTTGGAAGAAGGCAATGGGAATGCTAAGGGACAATATGTTCACGGACTTCTCTTCAACGATGCTTTTGTTTCAAATGCAATGGAAGAACTGGAAGAATTGAAAATGGCTGAAACAGTCTCTTGTAGATCAAAAAACAGTTTTGAACGTGTAAAATAAATTTACAACGTATACTTTGTTTTTATAAATATAATAGATATAGCTAATACTTACATGTTACTAGGCTCTATAGTAGGTGTCTAATCTCTTGGAAGGTAAATGCTATTATTCTTCTCTTTTACAGATGAGAAAGTTGAGGGGTATAATAATTAAAAGCTTGCTGCGGGTTACAAATTTGGTAAGAGACAGAACTTGATCTGAATGCAGGAATCTGACTTGATTAACCACGTTACTGCCTCTCCTTTTAGATGACATGGATATATTTGTCACAGAGAATAAGAGAATAAACTTCTATAAACTATGGAGAAGGATTTTTACTGAGTTCAACCCAAAGAGTTTTCAAAAGATAATAATTACCATGAGGAAGAATATTTAAATTAAAATTTCAAACAATTGTCTTTGGCAGATAGCCTACAAAACCCAGTTGCTTTAAACCCAGCAAGACCATGAAAGATGCCCACTCATTTATGCACTTGGGAGTAGATTTTGCACCTAACTAACCTTGGCAGGCTGAACCTGGACTCTACATGACTCAAAACCACAGATTACTTAAGAGTTTCTGTCCATGGTTTGCAATTTGTCAGACCTACTTTCTGAAAGGTTTCTCAGGGTATGATGAGTGTAGACCTAGGGATCTATTGACCCTGTGGACATATCCTGGAGTGGATCCATGGCCATTTGTTAAAGGATGGGGGGGTTGGTTTCTCTACTCCAGTGAAGTTGTAATATGGGCTCGTTTTCCAAAAATTCATCAGTGTTTGCTAAAGCTCACATGTATATTATCTATTAGCAACTCAGAATGCCTGACACTCTAGTAGTTTTCTCTTAAGAATAAAATTCTAATATTTATTATCCAGCCCTGTAACAGAAAGGCCTGTGAGAGGTCATGTTGATGGATTCTTTAACCCTTTTCCCATTTGCCCCGAGAATACTCACCAGCAGCACTTGCAGCTGCAGTGTTTACCCCGCGATAACTTGAAGATTACAGTCCTAACTAACCTTACCCCCAAAGTTGGCCATGAAATATCTCGCTTTTATCATTATTTTCACATCGTACTAATATAGCAATAATCTTTAGAAACAAATGACATCACTCTATTTATAGCATACTGTTTTTAGTAGTGGTATTTCCATTTATAAAATATAGTAATTCTTGATCTCTGAAAACATCAAACCCTATAAAACATAGCATTCTTACATGTGAAAAAATTATTAAATACTAATTATCATATACATTTCTGCTACATTAGGATTAGACACAAGTTCTATTTAGAAATAACCCCAAGAACAGCTTTCCTATTTTATTTTCACATTGAAAACTGGTCAGATTTGCTTCAGCCTCAATAAGTATGTTTATGTAAAATCAAATGAACTTGGCAGCGAGCTGCACTGTTTTTCCTAAACAGGAAATGGGTTAAGCACTATGCAGTCCAGTCCCGTTTTATGATTAAATTAGAATACTAGACACATACTTAATGAATTTACTTTTATTTTACTTACAAGGAAGCTCTGGTCCAGAGAAATAGTCCTCAATCCCAGTGTGAGTGAGAAGAATGAAAGACCCCTGTCCAGGCCTCTCGATTCCCGGCTAAGACCTTCCCATCATCTCCCCCCGGTTGCAATGAGGTACCACAGAGCAGCAGGAGGAAAACCTTTCCAAGGCCTGCTTTAGCCTTCGCTGTTTTTAAAGACAATTTGTAATTTTTCTAATGATTATCTGACAATCCATTAAATGTATCTTTTGTCTTACAATTCTAACATAATCATAAAATTTGTAAGAATAAAATCAAAACATCGTATAAAGTGGACGCAAGACCTGGGAATTAAAACATATTCTTTATAGGTGATGCCAGGATAGCTCAGTGACTGAGCATGATTGAGCGTTTGGCTTGCAATTGCAAGGTCCAGGGATTGATTCCTAGCCCTGGCCTGTGCAAAACTCCATACGCTGAACTGCGGCGCGACTGGTAACTGCTGAGATGGCTCAGCTGTGAAAGTTCTTGCCTCCCATACGGGAGGCCCTGGGTTTGGCTCCTGCCCTGCCTGGCCCCACATCCACCTGTGGAATGAAACCATATCACAACTAATGATGTACAACTATGCAGACTGTGCTGGGCCCTCCCCACCTTTTTTTTTTCTCTTTCTCTCTCACCTTCTCTCAAAACATTAAAATCTTTTTTTTTTTTTTAAAGGTGAAGCAGCAAAATTTATTAAGAAAGGAAAAAAATAAAAGCTTTTGCAATGAGAGGGAACACCCAAAAGTGGAATGCCCGCTTAAAATAAACCTTAAAAAATATTTTTATAGCACTATTATAAATAATTTACAAACCTAATGGTTATAAAGTAACAATTAAAATAAAAAAGTCCCAGATTTTCTCTTGTATTTATTGGTCATTTCATCAGCTCTTCTGTCATCTAGCTTTAGCTAAAGCAGCTGAAGTGCAGTTAAAACACTTATTTATCACACTACAAACCAAAATACAGATAATTAATTCAAGTTTTTATAAAATTGGCAAGATTTTTGGCTTTGAATGGGCATAGCCATATTTGAGGATAAGTAGTACACATTATTACTAAGAAAAAAAAATTAAGATTTAGAAATACATTAATTCAGAAAATGTTAAATATTCAGTTTGACCATTTTGAGACACTTAAACTTACTAGATTAAAAGGGTCAAACTGCAAATTAAATGAAAAGATGTAGTTAAGATTCAAAATTTTAGGGGAAGCTGGGACGGCTCAGTGGGTTAAGTACTTGCTTTGCAGCCACAGGGACTGAGGATTGAACCCTGGCCCTGGCCTGTGTGGACCCATATGCTGAACTGGAGTGCGCTTCCCATATGGGAGACCCCCAGTTTGGTTCTTGCTCCCCCCCCACACCCAGTTCAGCCCCTGGCTCAAGGGGGCATGCCTCCCATGCAGGAGGCCCCTAGCCCAGTCCCCACCCACCTGTGTGGAACAAAACCGTGTTGAAAACTGATGACATTCAACTATAGAGACTGCTCTGGGCCCTCCCCTTCTGTCTATTTCTGCATCTCTCTGTCGCTGTCAAAAAACAATAAAATAAAATAAATTAAAATAAAAAATTTAAAATTTTAAAGTTTATTAATAATGTACATTTTACAATATTGGAATATACAGAACACCATAAAGAAGAAAATATAAATTTCCCATAAATTCACTGACAGAAATAAACTATTAATATTTTCACCAAGTTTCTTCCAAGATTCATATAAATATATGTAAAAATAAATATTTGTAAAACTGGGATAATACTGTATCAATTTTCTACCTTCTTATTAAAATTATACCATTATTATGTGTTCATGTACATAATCTTAAAAAATAATCTTAGGAGATTTGTTAGGAAATACCATTATATGTCTAGACCTAAATGTATTTAAAAATTTACTTCTTTTGGGGGAAAGATATTGATTAATATTTTCCACAATTATATATAACTTTTGAATGCACAATCTATAAAAAAACTTGTGTGTGATCTCTAATTATTTCCTTGTGATATGGTTTTAGAAGTGAAAATCCTTGTTCAGGAGCTACAAAGATTTTAAAGATACTGACCTATTTTGCATAATTGTTTGTCAGCCGCATCCTCAAATAAAAACAAAACCAAAATTGTACCAATTTCAGAAATTATAAAATATTATTTTTGTTTGTATTTCTTAGATTGAGACAACTTGAACTTTGTTTTACACATTTACTGAATAATTCTGGATTATTTTTTATGACCTGGTTATTCACCGTATTTTACTTTTTGCTGTTGATTTTTTAAAGTTTTAAAAATATATTACATATATGACCTTTATGTCAATATATTTTTATTTGTTGTTTTGTATTAATTTGCTGATCTCTTTATCTAAATAAAATTTTAATTGCTATGTAGTCATATCTATTAATTTTCCTGTTTTTGTGCATATAAGAATTTTTTTTTTTATTTTAGAGATTGGAAAAATACTGTTATTTTTAGTTATTTTTCTATGTATCCTTTTTCTGTAATCATTGAATTCTTTTAAAGATTTATTTTTATTTATTTTTTGACACAGAGAAATAGACAGGGAGAGATAGAGAGAAGGGGGAGGGCCCAGAGCAGTCTCCATAGTTGACAGCATTAGTTTTCCATATCGTTTTACTCCATAGGTGGGCACGGGGCTGCGCAGGGCAGGAACTGGGCCGGGAGCCTCCCACATAGGCCCCGGCAAGAACTGAACTGGGGGCACTCCCCAGTTCAGCATATGGGTCCTCCTGGGCTGGAGCTGGGATTTGATCCTCAGGTCTGCAAAGTGATCGCTTAATCTGCTGAGCCATCCCAGCTTCCCCAAGTAATCATTGAATTCTTTAATTCCTTGGAATTTACCTTAGCATCTGACATGAGGTAGAAACTTAATTTTTTAAGTCATATAATTTTCTTAGCATGATTTGTCTTCTTTTCTCATTAAATTGAATTGTGAGCTTTGGTATGTACTAATTCTTATGTAAACAGTATTTTGACATTATAATGAGCTCCAGTGATTCTTCTGTCTTATCTTGCACTAGTAACGTACTGTTTCAATTATGATAGCTTTGCATTTCACTTTAACATTAGCTAGTACAAAGTCTGTGCTTTCATTTTAATCATAATCTTAAAAACACACACACAATGAGAACATACAATAGCCATCTAATGTATAGCCATCTATACAATCTATAGATGGCTACTGAGAACTAACCGCTGCCACACATAGGTACTGTCATTTCTGTTTATGTTTGTTGCCAAATGTTACTACTCTATAATTTGGTCACCTGCAGAGAAAAACATAAGCCAACTTAATACAGAAATGTGTTTGTTCCAAGTGAAGACAAATCACATCAAAACACACTTGGTATTATTAAATGTAAGGCACTCAGTTCATAGCAAATGCTCAATAAATGTTAGTTACTTTTTACCAAGTTGAACTGTGGTTTTTATTTTTGCTTAAAAGATGATACAGCTGACCTTACTTATTCATGAATTCCGTATTTACAAATCTGCTTATTTGCTAAAGTGTATTGTTAACCCCTGAATCAGTTTCTTATGGCTGTTCTGGACATGTGCACAGTTGTAAAAACTTTGAGTTGCTTGATGCACACTTTCCTAGAGGTTGAACAGTGCTCTGCCTTCTTCTTTCTCTTCTCATTCTACAGACAAATGTCTGTTTCAGTCTACTTAGTGCCGCATTTTCCACAGTTTTGTGCTTTTTGTTACTGATTTTGATGTTTAAAATTGCCCCCAAGTACGGTGCTGAGCGCTCTCTAGTATTCCTCCATGCAAGAAGGCTGTGATACGTCTTACAGAGAAAATCATGTGTTTTGTTCAGGGTTGAGTTGTGGTGCTATTGGCCATGAGTTTGATGTTAATGAATAAAAAAAAAATGTATTAAATAACGTGCCTTAACACAGACATACACATAAAGCAGGGTTATGCGTTGATGGGTTGATAAAAATGTTGTGACAGTGGGTCATAGAAACCTAACCCTGCACTTTCCCTAGGAGCAACGGTTCAGTTGTCGCTAATCCGGTGTTTGTGGTGACTTCATAGAACATAACTCCTGCCAATAATGAGAATCAGCCATAATTTATGGCCAATAGCAAGCAGTTATCATATCACATAAACTGAAGGGTGAAAAGTAAAGGAGATTCTGAGAGAGACAGCCTGGTTTCATAGAGGGTAGGTGTAGGTAACATGGGGCTTAGTCCCAATTCATCAAGGTCCAAGGTTAACAGCTGTTCTGGGCAAAGAACTGGTTTTACACCGGTTGTATTGTGCTTGAATTGGTACATGTACACTACTTGTACTGCAAAGATTAGCACAGTTATTTTGTGAAAGCTCTTGTGCTTCCAAAATGAAAAATACTAATATTTATTTAGAATAGACAACTAAGTTTCACAAATGTAATACTGAGCAATATTCTTCTATATTTGGATATTACAAGTTGAAACAGAAGCACTTGGCCTATATTAATAGAGTATAGAACTATTCCAGAGAAATTATATAATTAGAATAAATACTTTCTAAAGTTTGATTCAAGTTTATAAATACTAATTAATTAAAATCTGTTAATGTTAAAGTATACAATGACATATGTAGCATCCCCTTGAAGTATATTCATGTTGACCAAGATACAAACAATTGTATTTCAATGTAATGTTTCATAAGCATAAGTGGGAATTTGGAAATGAAAATCAGAAAAGGAAAAGGCAAGTGGGTCCTGAAAGCTGTCCAGCAGAGCGCAACCACTGATTCGTAACAAATAAAAGAAATTAATAAGAAGGACGAAGAGGGAAGACATTCAAAACGGAAGTCAGAAGTTTTGTTGTTGGAATTTGTTCTCAGGCTGGGTGGCCTGTAGAGATTGAATAGTTTAGAGCAGGGTCCCCAACAGTCCACGGCCCATTGGGAGCAGGCTCAGAGCAGGAGTGCACAATAAACATAACGCACTCCAATCATCCTGAAGCCATCCCCACCCTTGTCTGGGGAAAAACTGTCTTACACGAAACTGGTCGCTGGTGCCAAAAATGTTGGGGACTACTGGCTTAGAAGTTCAAGAACTGGAATCCAGGCAAATAATGCAACCACGTAAAAGAGCTTGGATTTCAGGTGGCCAGAGAGGAGCAGGGACAAGTCCAACTAGAAAACCAGATAGAAAGAACTCTGTCAGGAGCTTACAATGTTTGAAGGTAAGAGAAGGTTAAATGGAAACTAGGACAGTATATGAAACTATGCGAAGGTGAATGCTTTAACATTAAAGATGCTATAACTTGTGAATTGCTTATGTATGTATGTGTAATTAAATGTATAGTTATATATGTGTGTTTAGTACTACTCGTTAGTAAAACAGATTTTGCGTGCCCTTGGGCTAATTAAAAACCAGAATTTATGTTTGGGTAACTAATATTGAAGGAGAGTATCAGAGGAGAGAAAGGCTCCTGCCCACTACTTTGATATCTATTTTTAAGATTTATTTATTTATTTATTTTATTGTGTTAGAGAGAGAGAGAGAGAGAGAGAGAGAGAGAGAGAGAGAGAGAGAGAGAGAGAGATACAGAGACAGAGAGAGAACTGAACTGGGGGAGCTCCTCAGTTCAGCATATGGGTCCACTGGCCCGGGCCAGGGCCGGGATTCGATCCTCAGTCCCCGGCGCTGCAAAGTGAGCGCTTAACCCACTGAGCCATCCCGGCTTCCCCTCGATATCTATTTCGATCACAATCTATTTCATAATTACTTATATTTTTACATATAAACTATTTCATTGTTAGTTATCAAAGTTATTCTCTTTGTGGTTGGTGATTTTATTTTATTTTTATTTATTTTTTATTTATTTTTATTGTTTTTGACAGAGACAGAGGCAGAGGCGGAGAGAGACAGAGAAAAGGGGGAGGTCCCAGAGCAGTCTCCATAGTTGAACTTTATCAGTTTCTAACAAGGTTTCGTTCCACACAGGTGGGCAGGGGCCGTGCAGGGCAGGAGCTGGGCTGGGGGCCCCCTGAGTGGGAGGTACGCCCCCTCGAGCCAGAGGCTGAACCAGAGGGTGAGAACCGAACTGGGGGCCTCCCGCATGGAAAACATATTCAGTTCAGCATATGGGTTCACATCCGCGGGGCCGGGAGTCGCCTCGGTCCCCAGGGCTGCAAAGCAAGTGCTTAACCTGCTGAGCCATCCCAGCTTCCTCCTGGTGATTTTATGAGTAGGATAGTATCAAACATATTTTACCACTTTGTGAGAAATTGGATCCATTTTATTTCTAAATCCTATAACATATGAGCTGCTTATCTGCTAGGTTATTTGATATGGTTGGGTTTGCATTATTGCTAGTTTTGATTGTGTAATTGTTTTATTTCTCCTTCCTTGCCATCCCTGTAGTGTTTGTTATGGTTCCATAAACATGCTAGTCACTCAATAAATACAGTAGACTCTCAGTTAACTGGGACGCAAGCAACTGACACTCTCAACCACCAGCATAAATAATTTTCAGTTTTTTTGCTGGTTGCTTGGGAGTTTTGCCTGTTGCTTGAGAGCACGGGCACATCTATCTGGAATCCAGCAGTCCTCGTGGGTACCAGTTATCTGAAAGTCTATTGTATCGGCTGGAGCTTAGTCTTCCTTTAAAATGTTTCTTGACTCTTATCTCCTTCCTCGTCCACTGTTGCCACCTGGGTCTGACCTCACCCCTCCTCACACCTCCTCACCCCTCCTGCCTCGATTGCGTGGAGGAGCCCTGGCCTTCCTGCTCTGCTGGCTCCAGGGGTCGGTGAAGTGAACTGTTGGATTGACCCGTGGTGATATGACTCACAAGAAATTGATTACTAATAAGTATTAAGGCCTCCAATGATCACCTTTAATAAATTAGAGAAATGATCTCTCCAACAGTGTCACTATTCTTACTCGTCTATACCACATGCTTTCTGGAGGAGGTAAAGGGATGGCATGCAGCCAGAACGCTGGAAATCAGGTATAATTCTGAGAAAGCCCAGGGTAATAAAACACAAGTGAATATTTTCAAGTGATAGAAATTGGGAAAATTTCTAATTAGATGCAAAGCCATAAATGAATAAATAACTGAGGACAGTTCTTCTCAATAAGCCTCTACAACTATTTCCCATTTTCCACAATAGAAATCTTTTGGTTCAATCAGGACCATCTTTTTTTTTTTTTAAGATTTATTTTATTGTTCTTGACCGAGACAGCGAGAGACAAAAATAGAAACAGAGAGAGACAGAGAGAAGGCAGAGAACCCAGAGCAGTCTCCATAGTTGTATGTCATCAGCTTTTGACATGGTTTTGTTCCAAACAGGTGGGCGGGACCGCACAGGGCAGGGACTGGGCTGGGGGCCTCTGCATGGGAAGCACGACCCTTTAAGCCAGGGGCCAAATGGGGGTTGGGGGTGAGAACTAAACTGGGGGCTTCCCACATGGGAAGCACACCCCAGTCCACACCAGCTAGGGCTGGAATTGGATCCTCGGACCCCAGAGCTGGGAAGTGAGCATTTAACCTGCTGAGCCATCCGGCTTCCCCATCTTTTTATTGTCTCTTGAATATACATACTTCTGATGATTCTCTCCAACTGAAATGTCTTCTCCATCCAAATTCAGTCCCACATTTCCACAGTGTCTTCAAACATCAGGACGGCCTACAATGATGCTTTTATTGGAACCTCCTAAAGGAAGTAGTTTTGGGACTATACAATTCATAATTATTCAACATAGTACTGATATATTATTTAATACTTAAGTGCTTATGTCATAATTTTCCTTTGTCCACCTAAGATTCTTATTGGGAGAGACCTTATTTTGTATAGCCTTTTCTAAAACCAATGAAGTACCATTATGGACTTGCAGGTCCAAATTTAGTATTTATATAACAGAATTAAATGCTCTCAGGAGGAGAATTAACTGAATTTATTTACCAAATTATGTCTATTTTAAAGATTACTTCTGGATTCTTAAAATTTTCAGTAACAAATTTGTTCTTTCTATGTGATAATATTGATACACGTACAGGAATTGGTCACATTACTTTGTGGTGGTATCTTACTATGGTAGTCAGAGAAGAAGGGGAGATTTCTGTCTAGATTAGGACTCTGGAATCCAGAGGGTAGAGAGGACTTTCCATGTGGCCCCAAATCAAGTTGTTGCAGCAGCTTAAGTCATCAGACAAGGCATCATCCTTCTGATAGATGCTGGCATAGCCTAGTGCAGCTGTTATCTGGTCAGGGGTCTCAGTGTCTGTAACTTACAAGCCATATGCTCTGAACCCTGACTTCCTTGTCTATAATATAGATGTAATAATGCCCACTTGGTAAGATAGTTGTGAAGGTTAAATAAGATAACATACATAATAAGCACTCCATAAAAGGTAGTCAACAATTACAATGTTTTTGATTATATTTCTGCACCTTTGTGAATATCTTTTGAATACATATTGAATGGTATGAAAAACATTATTCTTGTAGTGTAATTATTGTTACCATCTGTTTTTAAGTGGGAAATTAACTCTTACAAACCCCTACAACTTGCGAGGCATTGTGAGATGAACTTTCGTTGGCTACCTTATTTAATTGCAAGGTTTTTCAGGGAGCTTTGCCTACTGGTTAAAGCATAGACTGTGGAGACAAATCGCCTGGGTTCAAAATACTGTCCCTGCCACTTACTTGCTGTGTGTCCTCGAGAACACTGACTTTGACTCTATTAATGTTCTACAAAATGTCAATAAGAACAGGAATGGTATAAAGAACAAAGGAGCTAATACATGTAAAACAATGAACACAGTGCCATAGCAGACACTCCATAAGCTTTGCTACATTTAGCTCTTGTTTTATAAATGAGAATACTGAAACTCAGTTCCCTCACCTAAGGTAACATAACTAGTTACTTCTTAGTGGGACAAGTTAGATTTGAACTCAGAGCCCCACGGAATTGAAGCTTGTGCTCTTTTCATCTTTACTGTGCTATCACTAGGCTTTTTGATTGCTTGGTTGGATTTTTTTTTCTTTTTAAATACAAGCAGCTAATCATGGGACATTTTCATGTCTCTGTTGCAAGCTCAAGTGAAACCTTTTCTTTTTTTTAACCATATAGGACACAAAAAACACCTTATAAATTACAAAGTCAAATATGCCACTGAGCAGTCAAATATACTTCTCTGTGTAACCACAGGGTTCTGAATATATGTAGAAAATTCTCTAGAAAATTATCCCTGGGCATCTGAAATAAGTGCTTATGTAGCCACATCAAAAGGATTCTAGTGAAGAATAATTGTGTAAGATAATTCCAGGAAGAAAAGAATAATTGGCACAGTAATCGTAATGGCCCGAGGAAGGAAAACAAAAACTCTAGAGACTTCTTCAGGCACAATTTGGTGCAGACAAGGTGCCTACTTATTTGTCTACCCAGCAATTAAATAAGTTGAAAGGAAAAAATAGGGAGAGAAAGAAAAAGAGTAGGGTTAAAGATAGTCTTTTAAATACAAAGCAGGAAAAAAAAAATCAAAGCCTAAGCGTGACAGGTGAGAGTCAGCACTGTACAAGGAGTAGCTCTCAGCAAACTGCAGAGGAAAGGAAAATGGAGGAGCTCCCTGGGGGTTGCTTATATCAAATATATTTGTTTCTGCTTGGGAAGGCGTGTAAAAATCAATGTCCTTGTTAGGTACGTTTATCACAGCACATGATTTGATAATGGTTAATAATAAGGGAATCAGAGGTGTGCTGATTATTTGCTTTCCTGGGGGTAATTGTCAAACAGTCTCTATGTGCTTCATAAAGGCTGTAAAGTGGTTTAGCAACATGTTTAATTCTGAGTTGGTGACACTGTGACTCATTGGGAGGTGGCAATGTATCAGGTTGATGGAATATGTATCATGTCAAAATGTCAAAGGTATAGTGTTAAACTACAAATAGATGCTTTTAGCAGGTAAAGTCTTGCATTGAGGCTGATATTTAGAATTGTCTAGAGACAATTAAATTGGCACATAATTCTAAGTAATAATTTACAGAACATTTGTGTGATGTACCAATAGTAATGTGCTGTACACCGAGATTCCCACATATTGGATAGGGAACCATGACATTTTTGAGATTGTTCTTGGGACAAATTCATTCATTGTTTCCTATTGCCCAGAATATAAAGGTGGGGTGTTAAGCATGTTCCGAAACATAGCTACGATAGCTATTAATTTTTGTTTGTTTGTTTGGGGGATGGATGTGTATTATGTAGTCATATTGAGGATGCTGAAAAGGAATGAAGCAACTATATCCAGGCTGGAATAAGAGAGGACCAATCAGTGAGACCAGGAGTGCATACTGAATACACAGGAGGGGCGTGCTTTGGGCTGTGAAGGGGCAAACAAGTAAGTGTGGGGGAGCAGTTAAGAGGCATGAGACAGAAAGGTCATGGGGGGAACAGCGGCAGACAGAGCCAAGCAGGGGACTTGGGTGCAGACAGAGCAGGGCCTACACAGTCAGGTAAGAGACAGCACTTTCAGAACAAGAGCTGTGTCTTTCCTTACGGGGAGTGACAGGCAGCCAACACACTTAGACCCCGAAGGGAAGCCTGAGATTTAAGAAGTCAGGCAACAAGCCCCTTCCCGTTCCCCTCAGCCCCTGGCAACCACCACTCTGCTTCCTCTTTCTATGAATTTAAGTATTTCCTTACCCCATATCAGTAGTTGTTATTTAAATAACTTTTTTTTAATATTTATTTTATTGTTTTGACAGAGGAAAAGAGAGATACAGAGACAGAGACAGAGAGAAGAAGGAGGGCCCAGAACAGTCTCCATAGTTGCACATCATTGGTTTTTCCACATAGTTTCATTCCACAGGTGGGAGTGGGGCTGCACAGGGCAAGAACTGGGCCTGGGTCTCACCCTGGTGAGAACCAAACTGGGGGCACTCCCCAGTTCAGCATATGGGTCCACACGGGCCGGGGCCGGGATTCAATCATCGGTCCCTGGGGCTGCAAAGTGAGCACTTAACCCACTGAGCCATCCCGGCTTCTCTAGTAGTTGTTATTTAAAGGGTACCGTATGTAGTTTCAGTTTTGCAAGATGAAAAAGTTCTGGAGGTTGGTGCACAACAATGTATATATGCTTAACATTACTGAACTGTCCATTTAAGAATGGTTAAGATGGTAAATTTTATGTGTGTGTTTTTTTTAAACCACAATTAAAAAAAAAAAAAAAGAAATTAGGCAAAATGATGGGTATTAGTTGTGCTAGGCTCTCAGACCTTTGTAACCCGAGCTGATCTTTGAACGTTGTCAGCACCAAGCACAGAGCCTGGCACTTGGCTGCCCTAGGTTTGCTGTGGGAACCCATGTCCCAGTGAACGATGAATCCCAGCTCACCCCAATACGTAGAGCAGAGCTTCTCAATGTACATTACAGATCTGGGGGGAGGGGAATACTTTTTAATTGTATATACTCAGAAGCGGTTTTGTTTATTCTGTCTGTTTAACCTTGGCACCTAGCATATTTGGTCCAAAGTGGATTCTTAATAGATGCTACTTTAAAGTTGCGATAATTTACAAAGAATTATTTAAACTATACTAATGATAGTCTACCCCCAAACATGGATTATATTCTGAAATTCCTAATAATCTAGATTTAGTTATACATTTGCACTGTCTTTGTAGAATGATAACCTGATACACACACACACACATACACACGAAACTTCTAAACAGATTATTACATTATTAAAAAAATGTTTTGCCCTCTCAACTTTTCCTATTGGGTTGCAGCAGTAAAGGGAGCCTTAGGTTGATTTAGGATGGGAGGTCACTATTCTCTGTTCTTCTCCAATCCAAAATTGCTCTATAAGTCTGGTCCACCATAGCGTTTCACATCTTTCATGTTGGCACCCTATCAAGGCTCAATGTTACTCCCTCTCTAGCCAAATTTGTGTGCATATAAGGGCCAATCCTTCCATGAAGGTTTTGGGGTCTTGCTGTCACATTGTACTAGCTGTTTCCTTGCAAATGGTAGTTGTGGATCCACCGTCTTCCTCAGGCGACTTTTGTGATAGGCTGATACTCATTTGCTTGGAATTGCTCAGGGGTTGGTGTGCCTGAAAGCATAGTATTTGGCTAAATAAGTATGACTGTCTCTTTCAACTGGAGGACAATCACAGTGGAGTCAGTCTTGTTTTCAGATGGGTAATAAAATGGTTTGTGGGGCTGGACAGTCATAGGCTTTCATGGCAGCTTAGCTTATTTAGGAATTGGTTCTATTTATTCATGTCTTACATCTATCAATTATAAACAGAAGTCACAGTGGACAGTGAAAGTTTAGAATGTACAACTACAAAAAACCGTTAGACACGAGTCTATGTTTTTATCTTTTTTCTCACACACACAATATGTATGAGCCAACCCAGTGCCTAATGGCAGTGTAAAGAACAATCAGAAATGTGAGCAAATTGGAAATTAATTCTTCTAAAAGAAATGACATATAATAAGATGTCTTACAAAATAACAGTCTTTTTCTTTAAGACTTTATATAATAGAAGAAAGCATCGCCATAGTTTAAGCTTATCTTGAGCATAACATTTTTAAGCTAGTTTAGAAAGCTGGAGCATTAACAGTTCAATGCTTTTGCTTATTTTGGAGGAGTTTTCATTTATTTTCCTAATTTTTGTTTCCTTTGACCTTATTTTGGGCACACGGTTTTTATTTAAAAAATTCAAACTGTTGCCTTAAGTTACGCGTGAATTTAAAAAACAACAAATAAATTTTAAGTAAGTAAAAACCTCAAGAGAAAGAGCTGACATCTGAAGCCAAAGCTAAGAAATCCTAATTTATACCAGGTTGGGTCTCTAGCCAATTTAGAGCAAGAAGGGATAGTTTTGTTTATGCCCAAGATACAGTGCTACTGTGATAGAAAGAATAGAGAATCCTTCCTAATAAAACCTCGATTTAGCAATTCAGGAGGTTGCCACAATAGTACGACTTTAAAAGTCAGTTTGTGAGTAAATGTGTTAGAAATAAAAGAGATCTTGCATCCTCCATCCTGTTACTTTGGCTTCACTGTAACTTCAGGATAGAGACCCTAGCTGGACTGCTGGATGGGATGGGTACACGAAAGCTGCTTACACTGCAAAATGCAATACAAATGTTGGGCTCCAAGCATCCTTGCCTCTTAATCACGGCCTTACTTTCCAGTGAATTTTATGGAATCATCATGCTGAATGTGAAACTGGGGTTAGAAAATCCGAGTGTTAGTACTGGCCTAGCCTTTGACTGGCCTAATGATCTTGAGACTCACTACTTTCTCTAAACCTTAGCTTTCCAGTAGCCCTCGTGGACATCACTGAGATCTTTTCCTGTTATTCATTCATTCATTCATTCATTCATTCATTCATTCATTCATTCAAATATTATTGTTTGAGGGGAGGTGAGAGAGAGAGAGAGAGAGAGAGAAAGGAGGAGGGCCCAGAGCAGCCTTCAGAGTTGTACATCATCAGTCATAACATAGTTTCATTCCACACAGGTGGATGTGGGGCTGCACAGGGGCGGGAACTGAACCCGGGCCTTCTTGCATGGGAGGCAAGAACCTTTGCCATCATCCCAGTGGTTGCCAGTTGTGCCACAGTTCAGCGTATGGGTTTGCATGGGCCAGGGCTGAAACCAGGAATCGATCCCTGGACCTTGTGGTTGCAAGGCAAGTTCTCAACCTGCAGAGCTATCCTGGCATCCCCAGTGAGACCTTTCAGTGAAACTTAGATGTGAACTGTCAATGTCCCTCTGGATGGAGCCACAACCATGGCCAAAGAAGCCCAATGGATTCTACATTTCAGAATTTCTTTGCCAGGCAGATTGTCCCCAGTGCTGAAGCCCCTCCTTAGCATTGAGTGAGATGCTTAGGAAGACACATTAATTCTTTCAGACCAGGAGGCAAACATCTAGGGCACTGATGCTGTGGTAACCCAGAGTAGACAGATGGGAGGGCGATTTGTCGACTTGCAACATTAAAGCTGGCAATGTTACCCTGGAGACGTGGAAATGTTGAATGATCTTCCCTAAGTAGCTAACTTAGTTCCGGGGAGTGGTGTAGCCTTAGGGAATGCAGGTTTATTGTGATATTAGGAAGACATAATTAACGCTCTGCCTGAGTTAGTAAGTGAAGGGTAAAAATACTGCTCTTTACTTTAGAGAGATGGAGTACAGCCAGTAAAAACTACTGAGAAGTACCCTGCAAACACAGTCCACGGAAATGCACTGTCCATCCTGCAATGCTTCTGCACCGGCGCCTGTCACTGACTCTGGGCAGAGCACATCACCATTTCTGCTTCTACTGAATGCTATTAATACTTCTAGTAAGTATTAAACACCATTTATGCCTCTGCTGAGTATGGCTAATGCTTCTCTTAGGTAGTATTCAACACCATTTCTGCCTTTACTAAATACTAAAGAAAATGGACAAAGTGTACGTAAGGTGTAGAGAATCATGACACAAGGAACAGCCCATCAACCCAGTTTTCTGGAAAACAACCTCAGTGTTACCTCTGAAGTCTCTGGTGGACCCAGGAGGTGTTAATCACCCCTCAGCCTGACTACACTTGGGATGGGTGTGACTCCAGCCTCCTGCCCTCCTTTTTCTTAGAGGATGAAAGTCTTCTCCCTTGGCAGCCTCTAGTGAAATGATGGTAAAAGAAAAAAAAAAAAAAGTTGTATAAACCCACAGGATAAAATAAGCCCTGGAGGAGACAAAAGTGGGAAACTTGAGATTGTAAGATTGTACATTCTCTCAGCCTCTTAGAAGTCACTCTTTTACAACCCAGAATTGTCTTCCTTGAGGACCTGGGCACAATTTCTTTGAAATGTCATCGTGAAGACAGATAGGGCCCCTATCTCCAGGCTCTGTCATAGGGCAGGAGACTGACTTCCACAGGCCAGTTAGTGTGACAGATGGCCCAGCCACTTGGCCCTAAGCTCCCACATTCCTTTGTCAGTAATTCACCCTGGTGCTTAAAGGCTCTCCAGCTTCTGGTCAATGGAGGGAAGTCACTCTCCCTCTCCTACTGCCACAATCTTGACTCTGTTGCACTATCTTGACTAAAGTCTTCCTCCCGTTTTTAACAAGTGTCTGGTGTAATTTTTCTTTTATGCCGTGCGCCTGACCTGATTCCACCAGTTTCTTCCAGACTCAGATGAAACTGCTCTCCTGAATTTGGGGTTTATCATCCCTTGGGATGTCTTTATAGTTGATCATATTGTAACCCTAAATTACTGAATTATTTAGTTTTTGTGTGTTTTGAACTTCATATAAATGAAACTACTCTGTATATTTTCCATTAAATTTCAAGAATATACTTTATAATCTGCTAAAAAAGAGTTGGGTAAAGAAAATTGTTACCAAAGTAACCATGTTTTTATGACTACAAATATAAGAATAGGCCAAGAGCCAGAAAAAACAAAAAATATACAGGGTCCTGCAGAAGTAATGCCCCCTTTTAAGTAGTATAGTGTGCTTCAGTATGATATGCTATAGAATTTTGTAATAAAAGATTTGGTATAAATTACCAGTTCGTAAAAAAGGGGTGTTAGTTTTGCTGGACCATGAATTTAATTAAGCAAAGAAACCTAGAGAATTCCTAATTCTCTCAGTCTCACTTTTAATAAACTTTATTCCAGCATACTTGACATTGAATTTGTGCATCATGTATATTTCCTGTTGGTAGATAACTGCGCCTATCACAGATAATTATGCTTTTTCTATATTTTAAAAGTAAAAATAATGACATATTAAGCTTCTTTCCTTTAATTAGATTCTGATATTTTCCCAATGTAACAGCATGCATGGTGATTAAGAAACTCTAATTGCAATTCTAGTCTCTGATTTCAGAGGCCCAACTGTCGAATATTTGTTGATAACACAGAATAATTCAAATTAGAGAGGTCTAAACGGGCTTAAGAAAAACTCCAGAAGGGCCAGCAGGACTTGCTAATTGGGCTGGATGATAGCATCTGGGAAGCAACACAGGCAAGTACGAAGCCCTAGACAGGACCTTGGAAAAAAGCCAGCTCCAGGGAACACTCACATGTGTCAGAAGTCAAAGGCCGTTTGCCAGTTAACTGTTCTACCAGAATTTCCAATCGAAAGGCGTTATGGTATTAAGAGTATGTCCATTCTAGGATGCAAAAATAATTCTAAGCACTTAGGACTTCTCCCTCTTCCTTTCCACCAGACTTCTGCCAAATCAAGCAGCATTGCAAATAAATGTTCCTTGGGGATTATATTCACATACTCAGTCTTATTTTCATAGTTTGGTCACTAGAACAACTTCTCAACTTTTATCATCAAGCAGTTGGACAGTCTTCATAGCACTTCTCAAAATGTATTTTATACATGTATACTTGGTATAAAATATGACAATGCACTCCCTGAATTAACAGTCAGTTTAGGTATTACATTTGCATATTTACAATTGTAATTAAAATATAGTGCTGGACTGATATTTATGGAAGCCATCAGCTGTAGAGTGGAAACAGTATTGCCAATGACCCCCACAGTGTTTCTAGAATGTGTATGTAGAGAGAATATTGTCATATATTTTCACTTCAACAGCCCTGTAGCTGTTCTCTCTAGCTGTTCAAAACATTAATTTTTTTGCGGTTTCCCTTGTGTCTCCAGAGTGTCCCAGCTGGAGGCCAAAGCCATATATTTTCTGCAAGTATAATAATAGAGATTCATACCTATTGTTGGGGGGCAATTAGCGAACTCTGCAAAAGAAAAAAATTCCCATATTTTGTGCAACAAAATGCCTCTGAGACTAATTAGAATATTCCTTATTATAGCTGCTTTTCTAGCTACATGGTGAAATTTATAACTGACATAGAGTGTAGAGCTCTGGAATAGCACATGTGTTTATTTTGCTAAGTTTGCCATTACCTGACTAGAATAATCAAAAGAGAAAATTTACAAGTGTGGTAAATAGAATGACAAAACCCCACTCAATAACTTTTAGAAGAGAAGGGTATGGCCCCAAAGGAGATTCAAACCTTGGCAGAGCAGTCCTTCTTAACGGCCACCTCTGTACAGGGTGGTACTGAGGTCAGGAGAGTGGCTAGACATGCCTGTGATTCGTGTCAGACAGCCACTGCCATTTTGCTCTCAGCAAAGTTAAGAGTTCTGGAAGGTGACAGAGCCCAAGTTGAGTCTGTCAGCTCCATCAGAAATATATTTCAATTTCTGTCAACTCTTTTAGATCATTAATCCTGTCAAACCTATGAAACCCTTTCTTCTTTTGTCCAAAAATGGACACCACGTCTACAAAGGGAAATCATAAAATTAGATCGTGTTTTCCAAACTTGCTTGATGATATGATTAATTGGGATGTTTGTTAAAAATACGGATTCTCTTTTCTCTGATGAGATTCTGATCCTATAGTTTAAAGTGAAGACTAGGGACGCCGGATGGCTCAGTGGGCTAAGCGCTTGCCTTGCAGTCTTGGGGACCGAGGATCGAATCCTGGCCCATGTGTACCCACACGCTGAACTGGGTGCTTCCCATGTAGGAGGCCCTGGGTCCGGTTCCTGCTGGGGTGAGCATCCCATGTGGGAGACCACTGGCCCGGATACCACCCTGTGCAGGCCCCGCCCACCTGTGTGGAACAAAACTGTCGAAAACTGATGATGTACAACTAAGGAGACTGCTCTGGGCTCTCCCTTCTCTCTCTGTCTCTTTCTGTCTCTCTCTCTCAAAAAACAATAAAAATAAATCTAAAAAAAAAATAAAGTGAAGATTAAGAATCTGTATTTTTAATCAAGTTCCCTGGCAACTGTTTTATTTCACACGTAGGAATATAAGAGGCTGAATGATCCTTATAATCTGTTCCAATTGTAAAATTCCATAAACCCATAATCATTGTCTGTACCAGATATCCCCTTAAGAAAATAGGAACAAAACAAATGGTCATAAAAACCCAAATATATATAGTTTTGCTGGATTTGAGAGGAAAAATAAATCCTGATAGCTGGGCAAACGTAAAAGTGCTACATAGGTTCCACTGGCTAAACTTTTCACCCAGTTACCATGACAACCTCCATATATGCTGTAATATAGAGAAAATTAGTAATTAACCTGGATAGGCCTTTGCAGGAAGAGAGATCTCTCAGACAGTGCGGATTTGGGCTGTTCTGTGGATCATGTGCTTTGTGTTTTCGTTAGGTCTTCCAGAAGATCTTGCTGAGACCTGAAATCTCCTGCTTTTCTCAGAGTCCCGTGAAAAACCCAGAGAGAAGATTAGAGCTAAATGAGATTTGTTATTCCTAAGCCCATTGGGTTAGTAACTGCTCCACATTTTGCATCAAGGCCTATGGGAGAAAGCTCCAGGTGTAGTGGATGCTGCCTCTGCTCAGAGGATGTGTTTTACCTTAATGGTGTGGGAGAGGCTGGGGTGAGTTTCAAGCAGTTACACAACAATTTTGTTTTGACTGCATGTTTAGCTTTTGGAAAGCCTCAAGTACTGATCTGTAGAGTCATTATTTTCAAACATGGGATCTTTCTAGCCTATAGTAAGATGATTAGGATTCTAAATTTTATTGGCATGTAGCAGTTTTAAACAGTAGTTTAGAGCCCTATGAGGGATGGCAAGGTGTATGGTCCAAACTTTGCATTTTAAAAATGAGGAATCGAAAGTTCAGAGAATGTAACAGATTTTCCCAAAGTGCAGAGACCGGCAGACACAGGATGGGAACCCTATTTGTCCTCTCACGCCATTGTCAGTGCTCACTGTACAACATAAGCCACTCCCCACATTAGTTACTCCCCCTACACCAAAAACCTGTCCAGGTTTTTCCACACTGAGAACACTTCCTCTATTTTCATCACCTCTAAGCCACCATTCTCAGAAGGCAGTGGTACAGCGCCCCCTGCTGTGTGCTCAGGGGCACACACACCCAGGCTTCTGCTTTCTCTACTTCCTCCTTCCTGGTAGAAAGTCTTACACATTCTGTGGTGAAGCAAACAATAATATTGTGACAACTCTGAGAAGGAGAGCTGTCACATACTGACATATTAGTAAGCCTCCAAACACAGTAGGATCTGCCATATAACCACATATGTGCTTCTTGCTTTTTCTTGGATGTATAATAATTTTCAAAAATATTTGCTTTTAAACATCCCTCTATGAAAAGAATGTTGCTGTTTTTTTTTTTAAATTTTATTATTGATTATTATAAATCCTCATTTGTTAGAATGAAATGATATAGATTGGATTTTGGGGGAGAGGCTTCATTCACAATTTCATTACAATGATGAGACTATCAAACAGGTTATTAAGACAGAATGATATTTTAAATAGGTAACAATGATGAAATAGTCTAGAAGTAGGAGAGTTTGGGACGTGGGACCCTCTATTGTTCTGAATAATGAAGTAATAGGAAGTATTTGCTTCTCTTATGATTGCCTCAAAGATACAAATTTGCGTCCCTGGAAGTCAGGGGAAGAAGGCAGGAGAATGAATCCTCAGCATGATTTGATGGCAGGACTTGAGGAAAAACACGCTTGCCTGTGAAGAACTTCTTGTAACTTGATGAATGATAAACTTTAATAGTAACAACATCCCATATGCCATTTAATGATTCTAAACTTAGTAATAATCTGTAAATAAATAAAAGAATTTTATTAGTTGAATTAGAGTGTCCATGTTTAGGGCCAAATAATGCAGGGAAAAAGCCATTACAGGCATGATAATAATGCATTCAACAGTGAATGTGTTAAAAAAAAGTTGTCAACAGGAGTGGCAGTTGACCTTTGGGTAGGTTGACCAGATGTACTGCTTTAAACAGGATAGAAAACAATGGTACTGTCCCATTTCAAATGGTATGTCTGGTCGGCCTAGTCTCACTGGGCTAAATTCAAGGTGTCAGTAGGCTGAGCAGATGTACCATTTGAAATGTGACAGTGCCTTTGTTTTCTGTCCCGTTTCAAATGGTGCATCTGGTCAACCTATCTTTGGGTCAACCTCACGCTCTCTTGAGAATCAGTGATAATATTGGGAACAAAGTTAGATTTCCTATGGTAATATGTCATGGAGAATTATAAGATATTAATAGAGAAGGTGGTCCCTAAGTCTGAAAAAATTGGGGACATGTGGGCTTCCAGTTTCATGCACAGATCCTTTTAAAACTGAAAGTATACATACACCATATCCTCTTTTCTCTGATTGGAGCTGGGAGATGAGGAAAAAATAATTGATGAAAGGAACATACCTAGCTGATATAAAGGCCACAACTTTCCAATAAACTTATCTATCTGAGAAGCTGAGCTCTGTCTATCCTTGGTGTCTGAAATTTTTCATTCTACATCTTGCTAGCTCTCCAAGGATCCATTCTCAGGCTGTAATGAAGTAATTCCTTACATCTTAAAAGTCTATGTATAGGTTGATTCATATAGGGTGATTCTCAAGTGGGAGAGACATGATGTAGACTATTTGGCAAATTGTACTCTCTCAAGGCCACAACTTAAAAAGGAAAGTTTTCTTTCCTCTGAGGCTTGCTGTGTTTAGGACAGTGTCTAGTACAGACAATCCTTTATTTTAGTAAGATTTTCTAATTCTGTTATAAACGGATCTCATATAAGTTATTCTCATAGCCTTTTCTTTCTTTACCACAAATGCAGTTTCTGTGTCTAGAGCATTTCTTATTTGGGAGGAATGTTCATATTATTCCAGAAGGCAGAGTTCTTGGAATTCTCATCTCAAAATTTAAATTATGAATGCACATAAAGAAGGAGGACTTAGAAAAGTTTGATGTTATAAGGTTGTTTTATGAATTTTTTTTTTTAAGGATTTTTTTTTTTAATTGTTTTTGACAGAGACAGAGAGATAGAGATACAGAGACAGAGAGAGAACTGAACTGGGGGAACTCCCCAGTTCAGCGTATGGGTCTTCATGGGCTGGGGCCGGGATTTGATCCTTGGTCCCCGGTGCTGCAAAGTGAGCTCTTAACCCACTGAACCATCCCGGCTTCCCCTGTTGTATGGATTTTAAAAGAAGTCCCCAAGTCCTCAAACCACATCCAACTTTGTCTGGTGGTTTCATTTGACATGAATCAGAAAACTGAACTTCTAGGCTTGTAGCCAGAGAGTTCACTAAGATACCACACGCAAGAAAGTTGGTGTGATGTGTGTGCATTTCACAGTATAAACTGAAGCGTTGATTGTGCCTCATCTTCCCTAACCTTGGGCAGCTTAAAAGTGGTGTTACCTGGGAGGTCTTTGGTCATTTTTTCCCCAAATTTGGGCAAACATTTTCCAATCACACAAGACAAAGCAACCAAGGAGAAATACAAATAAAAAAAACACAACAGAGATTCACAACAAAACAACAGATGAATATTTAAACTAACTTACGTATGACCAATGAGCTATATAAACTGTCCCATTAATCACTCCGGCACACATGAGCATGCTTTCTGGGCTAAAAATTACACCACTGAAATTCAATGACACTTAGTCACAGTGTCTTTCCCCTACTGATCACCATTAGAGGTAATGATTTCCAAGTTTTGGTGTGTTTTCTGCATGACTTTTGTCTCCTCTCTTCACTCGTGGGTAGGGAAACAAGGATACTGGGCGTGGGTGATTCGGGAGGAACTGTGCACTAATATTTAACTGGGAACAACTTGTCCCACCCAGCTTTTTACCATCCTTACGAAAGTAGCCGAGGCAGTGCTGTATGATGACAATAATGGCAGGGATCTGGATGCTACAAGTGAACCCAAAGAAGTAACTGGACACAGTAGCCTTGGTCTATTGCCCCCCTGTGGGTATTTAATGGTACTGCAGCAGTGTCCTGGAGCCCCACTTCAGGGGAATCGGTTTTAAGCTATGACCTCAAGCATGAAGAAGGTTTCCTGACAATAGGGCTTCCAAAGGTCTGTTCCCATCACTGTTTCCATAACTGATGCTCTGGCAGAGAATGTGGCTGTGAGAGACTAGACCTGGCGGCTCAGGTTAGGGAGACAAGAGCACTGGGCAGGCATTTGCACAGTTCGTGAGAAAAGACTAACAGCGCAATGAACAGTGATAAGACCGCAAAGAAATAAAGATGGTATGCCAGGATGGCCCAGACAGAAACAACACAGGGTACGCCGATGGGACCCAACTGTTTCCATAGCCACAGTCAGTGAGGCGACTAGACCTTTCCATGAGAAGCAGCACTGGATATCCCTCACGGGTTCTTGTACGTAACTGCACGCAGTTCATTACGTGCAGTTCTCATTTAGAGTATGTGGGTCATCATTGAAAAAAACTCCCTCGTTGTCATCATGAGGCCCTCGTGACAAGTTTGCACGTATCGCTTAGATTACTCGGGGCAGAGGCACTCCGGGCAGGAAGGGGAGGGAGTAGCATGGAGGACACTGCAGAAATGCTCTCTTGTTCAGCGCCCACCCTTCCCACCCACAGAGGAGACAGAGGCAGGGATGTGTTGCCCCTGTGACAACAGAACAGGGAAAACGCAGCTTTTGGACCGTCGCTGGGGTCTTTGGGGACGACTGTTCTGATTTCCCAGGTCTGTGTGATGTGTCCGCTCTAAGAGCCTCCACGTGCCTGTTCCCTCATCCATATTCTCAATTTGAAGCGCTGCAAAATGCACACAGTATCTTTTTAGTTTGCCATTGTGTCCCCAAGGGCTGGCTCACTTACTGGCATGTAAGAATGCTCAACAATATTTATTTAATTGAACAAAAATGAAGCCCTGGGTTCCTCATAAGCCAGGTGTTCCCTCTGTCACTGGCCTCACGGAAGCCCCCTCACCTGTCAGAACTTGCTTGGCATTGGGGGGTGTCACATCTTAGACAGCCTCCCCGCTAAGTCAGACTGCTCATATCTCCTAGCGGGCTGGGCCTTGATGTCCAGCATTGTAGCAGCTCACGATTTATTTTACTTATTTACAAGACTGTCTCTTCCCTCTAAACAATAAGCCCCTTTAGGGTAGACAGCATGTCTTATTGTTCTTTTGTGTCCCTAATACCTAGCCCACACACTGGTGCATAATAGGTGTTTTCCGTGTATTTGATAAAAGCCATTGATTTTACTTGTAGGAGACTAAGTCAAAAAAAAAAAAAAAAAAAAAAAAAGACCATCTCGCCTTGATTCTAAAACTTCTTGTTCTTGTCCAGCCATCTTGGCGTTATTTTCTTTCTGACCTGATTGTTAGAGGTTCACTCAACAACCTGGAGGAGGCAAGGAAATAAAACAAGTGCTAATTGAAGATGTGATGCATTTCCTGCTTCATGTGGGCACGAGGTTGATAAGAAGTACAGATTTATTCAGCAGCCCGCTCAGTGACTGGGTCTCACCACAGAGGCAACTATTGTCAGTAGTTGCCTGAAACTTACCCTATTCCCCGATTTGACCTATTCGGCTTTTCTTTAATTCCAGCAGAATTCAGTCCTGCTGGGCCTTTTTCACACTCAATCTCTGGATACAAACGCATTGTGTGTTTCAACAAAGTAGTCTGAGAAAAGGTAATTAAAGGTGTTTATTTTAAAAAAGAAAAATATAGTTGCTTTAGCCTAATTCAGATTCCATGGTTTTAAGGCATATGAGAGCTGTCTGGAAACTATTCAGCCATATACTATAAAAAATAGAGGCATTTATGGCTGAGTTTTTTCTGGACAGCTCTCATATATAATAAATATATCAACGGAAAAATATTATTATTTTACTGAAACTATGAGATACATGGCACAAAATAGCCTCCTTAATCATTTGGTCACTTATTCCTTCTGATTTAAACAAAACAATTGAATAAAATTAACTGCATGACAAATTAGTATATTTATTAACCAAAAATAATATGAATTCTCAGGCAAAGAAGATTTGTCAGTATCATGAGACTCTCATAACAAAAGCTCAGTCGTTATCTCACACCTGTTAGAATGGCTATAATCAACAAGACATGGAACAACAAGTGCTGGAGAGGCTGTGGACAAAAAGGAACCCTCATACACTGCTGGTGGGCATTTAAACTGGTACAACCACTATGGAAGGCAGTGTGGAGATTTTTCAAAAAACTATGGAATTGCCATGTGACCCAGCAATCCCTCTCCTGGGTATCTACCCAAAAAACCTGAAAACCTTAATCCACAAAGATACATGTACCCCAATGTTCATCGCAGCACTGTTCACAGTGGTCAAGTCATGGAAACAACTGAAGTGTCCTTCGATAGATGACTGGATAAAGAAGTTGTGGTACATTTACACAATGGAATACTGCTCAGCAATAAGAAAAGAGGAAATACAGTAATTTATGACAACATGGATGGACCTTGAAACCATCTTATTAAGCGAAATAAGTCAGACTGAAAGAATCAAGAATATATGACCTCACTCATAGGTGGAATATAAATCTGAAAGTAACAAAGAAACAAAAACCTATGGACATACTCAATGGTTTGGTGGTTACCTGAGGGTAAGGGGAGAGGGGGGGAAGAAGAGTGGAGGGGGGAATGGGAGTGGGCACTAGATATGTGGTGATGGAAGGATTCTGGGTGGTGAGCACATAATGCGATACATAGATGATGCAATGTAGACTTGTACACCTGGAAACTATGTTGCCAACCAATGTCACATCAATAAATTTAACAATAAAAATAAATAATATATTAAACAAACAAACTAACAAAAAAACACCCCAGCTCTGTCACTTGTCTTCACAAATCACAACTTGTACCCCACCCTTACTTTATATATTTTTGGAAAAATAGGCCTACCTAGACCATAGGAATATAGCAGAAACTTGAAAATGTAGTTAATCTGAGAATAGTGATCAAAACGAGGTACATTGCCCTTACTTTGTTTGTTTGTTTTGGCAAAACAAATTTTTTTTTTGAAAAGCAGGTCATCATTGTGTGAGCCCCAGTACAGGGTTTAGAGCAGGGGTTCCCAACCTTTTTATACCCTAGGGCGCATTCTAAAATATCAGTAGGGCGGCGGGCACCAGCTATTTCTAAGGATATTTATTATTGAACAAGAATAAAAAATAATAAACAAAAATAATTTTAAAATAATAAATTTATTGTACAAATTATATAAACACAAAGAAACATGTATACAAAACGTAATACAAAGTAAATAAAAAACACACGTATAATAAAATCATTTAAAAAAACATAAAAGAAAACATAAAAAAACCAATCTGTCAGTGTGATCTTTGGCATTGCATTTCATTGGCCAGTGCCTCGTAATTAGGAGAGTATGACGACAACCTTGTTAGCAAACAATTATTAAGATGCTCATCGGTAAGTCGAGATCTATATC
>PVKE010004920.1:0-12657 GCA_004027555.1 Craseonycteris thonglongyai
CTGGTGGGAGGAAAATAGACTACAGGAAGAGATTGGGCCGGAGGGAGGGTGGGTGGTGGGTGGGAAATTCCATGCTGGAACTCTTAGATTACTTGGGAAACAAATGTCAGCTCTCTTCTGAGTCCCAAGGTATTCTAAGGTGGCAATGTTTTAACAGAGCAAATTAGACCTGTAAACCCCTGCTTAGAATAGCAAGCTATGGCACAGTTCTACTAATTGAAGAAGTGGATTTTCCACTGGCAAGTAAAGAGATGTTGTTGCACGGGTTGGCTGCAGACACAGCGCCAACATGCCTACTTTTGGCAGCTGGCTGGAAATCGACCTGTTCTGATTGACATGTTTGTTAATATTAATTTTCTCTGACACTAGAGTCACAAAATTTGTGACTTTCATATTCCCCAGATGGTTGATTATAACCTCTTCTAAGGTCTCTTCCTGGCTGGTGGCATTGATCTTGAGGTTGAGATGAGGGAGACTGCTGCATTGTGCAGACCATGGTCTACTGTGGAAAGTAGACATTTCGGAGTAGACACTGTATGTCCCTAAATGATGTCACATTTGAACAGATGCAGTGGGGAGAGATGGTGGACTTGTACCTGGGACTTTGTTCTGTCCCTTCACCAGGAAGAACATGAGAGTTCACAGCAAGACTGCCAAGAAGTGAAAATTGTTCTCCTGTTTTACTTACACAGAAAAAACAAAACAAAACAAAACAAAACAAAACCGCAAGAAACATTGTTTTTAGCTGTAAAAATAAAACAAAACAAAAATAGCATTTAATTGTTAACCTTGGGATTAATTTGTACTTTAAAAAGCATGTTAGTTACTATTTACTTTTAGTCAACAAAACTATTACAACATTAACATTTTTAAGGGCAAATAAATAGCATCAAAGGTGAAGTTTTCTCAACTAAGTCCTATTCATGTGGGCTTCGGTCTCATTAGCTCATGTCATCTTAATTGCCTACCACCTCCTCACACCATCATGTTGGAGGGCAAGGTTTCAACATATGAAGTTTGGAGGGATAGAAACATTCAGTCCATAACAGTGTTGTAAATGTTTTTAATAATGATGTCGTAGGATACATTACCTCGCACAGAAGGAATAGATGGAAAGTGTGCAAACTACATATTCTTTGAGGCTCATTCATGTCCGTCTTTGCTCCTGCCATGAAGAGAATAGCTAGGATATAGATATAGTTTGCAATGACTGAAAGATAGGTTCCCCTGAGTGGGATAGTATGGACCTGCGCTTTTGACATAGCGATGGAACTTCTAGTGTAACGGAGAAAAATCATCCTTGGCCGGGCCCTTGAATTTCTTTGATAGCCTTATAGTCTTTGTGATGCTTAACATGTTAAAAAGATATTCTTGCAGATTCAATATCTTGATCTTTGGAAATGTTGTTGATCCTATTAAAATATTCAATGATACCATATTTTATTTGATCTAATTGAATATAACAAAAGATCTTCCTAATCGTATGTAAGAAATAAAACTTTTCTCTGGATTTTAAATTGTTCTTAAAAAGCCACTCATGGAGGTGAATATTATTATAGATTCTCTTCTGGAGAAACTTTGTAAATGCCAAAGCCATTACAATGACTAACATTTCCTCTTGGCTTCTGCTATTTCTGCAGCTGTCTTGGATCCTGAGAACAACCATAGTGTTGAATCTCGCTACTAAAAAGTATAAAATGCATCATAAACCTGTCTAGAAGGAGAAAGTCCTAAAGTAATTCTTACACTTTCTATCTAATGCTACTCCTCTTTTTGTTTTCTTTTCTGTCTTTTAAGAAAACAAAAATAATACTTTGGAACAAATTGATTTTATTAGATAACACATTGGTCATACCCATAGCCCAGGGTTGCAGCATAACTTTCAAAACAATAATAACCCAAACAATCATCTTATTTTACTGAAATAAAACAGAAAAATGCACACCCGACCAAGTCATCCCCGAGACTACTTTAGGTGAATCTGTGTTTGTACCTTATTTTCAATGACACAGTAACCTACCAGAGTTCCTCTCTCAGTTTTTCTCTTTGTCATCTGGGAGAACGGATTCACCAGTGATTGTGCTCATTTATAAAAGCATCCAAAACAAAATTGAACCCCAAGGCTGATAAGCTATAAAGATGCTGATCAGATCTGAGCAGAATGGACCACGCTTTAGGGCTCACTCAGCTAAAGATGGTTCTAGAAGACTTATGGCTTTGTATGCACAATTACAAATACCACAGGACGGTCAGATGAGTGGAAACTCATGAAATATGGGACTAACCCTTTATTAAGTAAAGAATGACATTTCGTAAAATACTTTCTAAAATTTAGTAATATTTGGAGGTAATTAAATTCCCAACATTCTCTGGTAGAAGGCATAATCAAATAATATTGTGAAAGAAAAAGCCAATTATATATATATATATAATATATATATATATATATATATATTATATATATATATATGTAATTTAATAAAACAAAGATTAATTGACTTTTTTCATGGCTCATGCTAAAAGGGATGAACCTTGTCAAATTTATATAATTGTTATCCATAACAACAAGTAGAAGTCATAAGAAATTAGAAATGTTTGTTATTTCCAGAGTTCCTAGCTGAAAAGAGTTTGGATATACTGGGAAGAAAACAACTTGAAATTATTGTATTTTCCAAAACTACAGATAGGTAAAAAGGTAGTTATATGGAGGTAGTATGTTAAAAACAATATTGACTTTTCATTTGACATTAATGCCCACTTATCAGGGATCGTGTTAGTCCATGAGGCCAGGCTTAGATAGATTTTCTATTGGCTATTATGTCCTATCAAGCCCCTAAGACTTTTCAGATTTATATTTTGTGAGAAGACCTTGAATTTGCATTTCTGGAAATAGTTTTGGCCAAATTAAAGTTTTGTTCCTTGACTAAGTGGGTAAGTATGAACGCCAACTTGAAGATTCCTGGATCCTCTAGATTGTATTTCATAATTCTACTGGTGAAACAATAATGAAACGTTATTATCATAACCTAGCGTGGCCTCATTTATCTTTTCTGCTCTCAGCTTCCCAGTGAAGAAACTTTATGCTCAGTTCATCCAGAGTCCTCGGAGTTCTCATGGTTTCTCTTGGCTTCCCACTAAAATAAACTTACTCAGATTCCTTATTTGCCCAGATAGACGAGGGCTGTCCAGAAATAATCCAGCCATTGTCAACATAACAATAACGGTTATATGGCTGGATGCTTTCTGGACAGCCCTCATATACATGAATAATAATAGCTTCTTGTAGTAAAAAAAAAAAAAAAAAATCCAGAGTCGTCCAGGTTCTTAAACACTGAAATTAACAAATTTTGATCATCTCGGAGCATAATTTGAATTAAGATACATTCTAATTCCCTGCATCTTTTTATTCTTTTTACTTTTGAGATGTACAAATGGTTTTATTGGTGTGCAAATTTAATTTGAATTAAAATGTCAGAACAAAGATATCCCAGACAGACTAGCTGCTAATATTTTCAAGGCCCCAGGCAGGAGTATACAAATGAAAGTCTACACACCCTGTTTGTAAATATTCAAAAGTCATAAATCAAACGAACAAACTCTCAAATAAATATGTCCTACCCATCTACCTTGACAAATATAAGTTAGAACAACCAGCAGGCAAAAGTTGAATTTGAATTCTAGAACCCCCAGGAGCGTGGGCATCAGTGTGATGCCCAGGAGGGCTAGCCAAGAGCCTCTGGCCTGTGACCACAGTCCCCTCTTCCGCCCTGTCCTCTCGTCATGCATCACAAAGCCTACAGGCATGTTTAGTGGATATGCCAGCCTATGTTCCAAACTCTATTTGCACCGCAAACACTTGCCAATCTTTTGGCACCTGTTAGGCCTAGGGGGTGCATATTAATGATGCAGCAACCTTGGCTTGGAAGAGGTCAATGGATTAAAAATATGAGCTCTGGGCCACATGAGAAGACTTCCAGGGTGCCCGCTACCCTGCGTGTGGTAGAAGGTGAGGGAGGACACTGAGTAGCCAGGGCCTCTTTTGCCCAGTAGGCTTCTTGCCCACAGGGAGGTCATGGCCAGAGGAGGTCCAGAAACGGTTTTCTAAAACCTAGGGCCCAGGGCCCGGGCCCCTCTTCCCAGATAGAGAGACAATATTGAACTAAGTTCTCTACCACGTATTACGATGTAGGATACAACTCAAACAAGATCATCTATCCATTTTATATCTATACATTTTCATAAAAGATTTTGAAAATAACATGATATGTACAAGCAATGAAGCAAAAATAATCAGCAGCTAATTTGGTAAGAAAATTGTTTGGTAGGTATTTACCCAATCTGGGAATATACATTTCCCAGTGATATTTTAAACTAGCTGTGGTTTATTAAAAAATGGGGGATTTGTAACAACTTTGTAGTTAGGTTTGGGGGAGGAGTGGGTAGGCAGAAGGTTTGTTGCCCAAAGAAATTCACTTCTTAATCTTTGGAACCTGTGAATGTGTTGCGAAGAGGAATTAATGTCCTGGTTGGAATTAAGGTTGACAATCAGCTGGCCTTCACATCGAGATTTTATACCATATTTTCCAGGTTGCTTCAAGGTAACCACAAAGGTTCTTAACAATAGAAGAGGGAGGCAGAAGAATAGGCTAGAGTGAAATAATTTTAGACATAAGAAAGATTCAACTTGCCCTGTAGGCTTGGAAGAGGAGGGCCCAGCAGCCAGGGGACACGGGGTTCTCCAAAACCTGGAAATTCCAGAAAGGGAGGACAGCCCAACCAACACCTTGATTTTTAGTCCAGGGAAACCCACATCAGAATTCTGGCCTCCAGAACTCCAAAATAAGAAATATGCATTGTTTTCACACACCGACTTTATGATACTGTATTATAGGAGCAATAGAAAACTAATACCAATACCTAATTAGAAAACTAAAACTAATATCTTAGCCCAAGGAAACACTTTGAAAAGCTTAGAATGTTGCTAAAAAATCTCTAATAATGTGTAGAATTAATGTGTCCTATGTTCTTGATGAATGTTGCTTGAAAATACAGATGAATTCACATTTGGGCAAAAAAAATTGTCATCAACTGCTAGGTATAAAATTATGTTATGAGGTTCTTATCACAGTAAACATAAATGCAAATTTAGCCTTGTGTAGATGGTATGGGGATAGCCATAGACATACTAGTTGAGTTATTTACGTTGATTATTCCATAGTAAATTTTTTTTTAATTGTTTTTGACAGAGAGAGAGAGAGAGAGAGAGAGAGAGAGAGAGAGAGAGAGAACTGAACTGGGGGCACTCCCCAGTTCAGCACATGGGTCTGCACGGACTGGGGTCCGGATTCGATTCTGGGTCCCTGGCGCTGCAAAGTGAGTGCTCAACTCACTGAGCCATCCCGGCTTCCCCTCCATAGTAAATTTTAACTTGAATTTGGATCTCTAATTGATTTTTAAAATATCTTTAAAAAGATTTTTTTATGATGCTACAGCTGGGTTAAAATAATAAATACTATATACAGAAATTTCTGAAGGCAAGGAAATTACCATATTCTTTAGAATCATTTGTAGAAGTTTCTAGAAGTTGTTGTGATATATGCAAATGAGTACAATTTTTTGGCTGTTTAGCATTATCTGTCTAAAGCATCTGGTTTACTTCCAAGCAAAACTTATATAAATGCTACTGAAGATATCATTAAATTAAGAAAAATATGGTAAGTTTAGCAAAACAGAGTACCCAAAAGAAATCTTGGTAGTCTTTGGAAGACTTCAAATACACATTGTCTGTCAATCCTAACAGTAAAAAAGTAGTTCAGATCTTGAGCATGAGTCATGAGAACCAGCACATCACTGTGATGCTCTGTGTAAGGGCAGATATTGGATTTGAAAGAATTTTTCCTTTCTTTTCTTTTTTTAAATGAGAAAAAAAAAAGTCTCAAATGGATTTGTTTATGGTGTCTTGGACCATGATTAAAGAAGAAGAAAAAGGTATGGCATTTGTCATTAATGTAGTCTACACTTTATCAGTGAAAAGACATGTATACTTAAAATATTGTTATGTTTTTCTGAAAAGCTACTATTAAATCCTATATAGTGGTACAAGTGTGTGTCTACACACCTATTCCAATGTTATACAGAGAATTGTGTGATTAAAGGAGGGCAAAAAGTCAACAATCCAAACAACTTCTAATTTCTTTTTGACCGGGGTATATGGACTTTCTAAAAGTAGCACAATAGTCTTTGAATAAAATAGAGTGGAAAATGTAGATAAAAAATGTAAAGCAGATAATAGAATCTCAATCCATTTTAAGACCTTATCCTCAAAATCAAGTGTAAAAATCAGAGACTTTCTATTAGCAAGAAACAGACTTGAGTCCCACGTCAAAGGCATTTTCTTAAACTGAATTTCCTCTCGTCCAATGTTTCTCTTTCCTTCCTCCCACTTTTTGAAATCAAGCCTAAGGAAACCTGTAGTGAAGCTGTCTAATAACAAAGTATAATGGGCCTCCCACACCACACGATGCTGTCGATTCTATTTTTAAACATCCCCGGGGTGGGGAGGAGCTTCTACAACTTCCTTGTGAATCTCTGACTTGGTACCTGGCAATCTTCCCCTCCCAGAGTCCCCAAGCTGGTCCTCCTCCCTTGCCTAAGAATTTATTATAGATTAAATTATTTTAGGGTTCTGAATATATTGTTATATTTAAACGATACTTTCCCCCAAAGGGGCTCAATTAAAGAGTGCAAGATGATTGAGAACTATCTTCAGAGAAAGGTGTTCAATTAATACAGATGGGAGGCAATGTCAGGATATTTCAGATAAACACTCTCAAAAGTGTGGAAATAGCTGGAGTCTAACTCTGTGTCCTCTCTCCTGATTCTTTCTGGAGTTAAGAAATCAGATGCTGCTGCCCAACCTAAGTCCTCAGGCAAGAACCTTGGCCATGGATCATGTTTACCTCCCTCAGATTTTTTTTATGTTAATTAATTAATATTTGTCTGGTATTTAAAAAAATGTTAAACCTTATTAGGCACAAGAAGGGCTTAACGCTGTTATTATTCCTCAAGGTGTTTTTATTGCTGTTTTCCATTCAAAAATTACGTAAAGCTGTGGAAGAGAATGGTGTTCTATTCCTGCCCTCTAACGATACGTTGGCCTTTGGAAGGAGAAAGAAATCTACTTCAAAAAAAATTCATATTTCTTTAGTGTTGTTTACTACCTATATATTGACATTTTATCTTATAGAAAAGTACCACAATATAACTAGGAATTAAAAATATTTATATTGCTATTTATACCACCTGTAGACTTCTAATTAAAACATCAATGGCATTATCTACTTTAAATAGTCAAAAACATTAACTTGTATACCTAGGTGAACTATTTAATGGTTGGTTTACTCTGCTTTTGTGACACAGGATATACCCGTTTCATGCTGTATGGGTGCTCATTTATAATAGGTTTTAGGTCTAAGAAAAATTTAGATTCTTAGAGTTACAGAGGAAGAGTATTAGTATGATAAGGAGGAACATCAAGGAAATGTGACTTATTGTACCAAGATCCGCATCATGTATAATAGCTGCAAGTTTATGTAACAACAAAAAGTAGACACCAAGTTTCTTCTTCCTCATTGATTTCTTTTTTTTGTAATACTTAATTACTGCTCATCTTAAGTCTAGACACACTCTATTTCTTCATTAGAGGGTGTTTCATCCTCTATCTTTGAGGAAAGTTGATAGCACTTCATCTCAGAACATATTTTCAAAATGCTTTGTAATTCTTAGTGAAATGTGTCAGATTAATGCAAAAGTTCCTCTTAGTCACCATTCATATCACTCAACTACATTTTATCTGTTTTTCTTTTTTCCAGCAATAATCTAGCTTCTTAACAGACTGTAACAGGGCAGCAGTGAGAGTGGTAGAGTGGGATGTATTTTGTACTTTGCTATATTCTATATAATTTGCCTATGTGTGTGTGTGTTGGTATGTGTAGTGGATATCTTTCTAAAAGTAAATTGTTTCAAACTAAAGTCACAATTCTCAGGGGATTATTAATTGGACAATAGAAAAAGATTATGCTGTGCTTTCCCATTAGAATGCAACCACTAATGTATTCTTAATCTCAGCAGTGGATTTTGAAATAAGAAATTCATTAGAACACCTCATTTTGCTAATCTGAAATTGTAACTACATTAAAAAAATATTTTCCTCTTTGTAGCAGTATCATGCCAAAGCGAGAATGATACATGTTGGTAAAAAACTTTATAACCTATGCTATTCACCAAAATAATTTTTTATAGCCTTGTTTCTTTTTATTAGTTATGTCTTTATATTTAAAAGAAATATTAAAGTAGAGCTTTTTTAGCTTGGAATATGGACTCAATGCAAAATATTTGAACCTGTTTCAGGAACAAATACATTGAGAAGTTTACATGAAAGAAATTTACATTTCTTTTCCAGGTGAATGAAATTAAGTCTGCTATTGCTGATACCACTTGAAAACTGATTGAAGGAAATGTTGTGAACACTTTATTTCTTATAACAGAGGACATTTGTGATGTTGGGGTTAAAAAACCTACTCAACCTTGTTTTTGCTGCTCTAACTTTAATTTATAATTACAAGCTTATTCCAATCTCTGCATAATGAAACCACATTTTAGACCAACAGCTGTTATCTACTTTTTCTGGTAGCCTTGGGGTATGAATATTTTAATATTCATTTTCTACTTGCAGATAAACTAAATACTTCCTACTGGAAGTTATCAAATTTATCACAAAAATCTTAGTTGCTGTTCTTTCTTCCATGTAACTCATTTTTTAAAAAGTCACTTTATGCCCCATTTTCCATCAACCTGAACTTGGTTTTTATAAAATGCACAAAGGAGAATATAGAGAAATCTATGGCTGTAAATGATCCTGGAAGAGACTAGAACCATTGTGTTTTCCTGGCTTGTTCTTTCATTCTCTTTCATCTCATCCAAAGTCAGTGTAAGCCTCCACATTTTGCTTATGGCGGTATTTTCATAGCTGGCTTTGGGTTGGAAGGCTGTGATTTTCACTTATTGCAGTGATATTACATCCGCATATGCAAGTGATATGATCTAAACATAGATCCCCCTCAATCTTTCAACATCAGCTCACCAACACCATTATGATGCCGTATAAACCATGTGCAGCTTTGGTTTTTGGATGGCAGTGAATGAATAGAAAAATAAAAGTTCTGTAGCCCGGTAAAATCTAAGAGTGAAGCAGCAGAAAAGAGGGTGGTAGACAATCTCTCGAATGAAATAGAGATGAATTTATCGCTCAGGTTGGTGGATGTCAATATCAGGGATGGTCAAGATGTACTTTTCATGTTTTTTATGAATTCTGTGGCAAGCTGTTTTCCCGATCCTATTTATATAACACAATAAACTCTAGTTGTGAGAGGAAAACATAATCTGTACCATTAGCAGGTCAAGATTGATGGTTTCATTAATGTTAAACCATGACGACTTACACACATTTGAGGCTTGAGTATGGTGATAGGAAAACGATAGGAAACACAAAGGCCACATAAAATTCTCTGTGTCGTGGCTGTCTAGTTACAAGGACAGACTTCTGTGAAAACTTATTCGGCCTTAGTGAGCACGGAAGTCCTATGGGATCTTTCCCTTTGACTTTATGTTCTGGGTTCTGGAATACAGACTACAGACACTCAGGCCCCCGGTTTTTTTAGAAAACAGATGCTCCCAAGGCCCCTCTTTCTTCTTAAAGCAGAGAGATTGAAGAGGTCTTGATGGTGAGGTGAGAAAATAGAAAGTTCTTATCTTTTCCCCATGCCAGTGTCAGCAAAATGTTCCTGCTTGGCTTCGCTTTGTGCATTCTCCTGTCTGCCTGCCCTCTGCTCCCCTTTTTCTTCCTTTTTCTTTTTGATTCTGACTTAACAAATCTCTGATTGATACTGGGGACATTTTGCTTATCTTAAGCCTGTTCCTCATTTTCCTCTGCCTTCAGGTCTTAACAGACACTTGCTTTTTCCTCAGGCTGTTTTCAATGGAATCCCAGCTTCCTCGAAGATCCTTCCATCCAACTGCCCACTTACCCCCCAGTCCTTATCTTTCAGAGCCCCTCACGTGTTTCTTTACCCACCTTCCAAGTAACTTGCTGTCCTGTACGGCTCCCCACGCTTGACCTGTATATTCCTGAGGTTATTCCTAGCATGTATTGAGCAGTTGCTCTGTGGGTCCTACACTAAGTACGTACCCTACCTGTTTTACTTAATTTGTCATGAAACTCTGAGATGCCCATTACTATTATTACGCAGTAACGGAGGAGAATGAAGCTTACAGGGTCTGAACAACTCTTCGAAAGACAAGCAGCTGTGAAGAGTTGGAGCCTGGTGTCAGTCTCGGGTCTTGTTCAGCACTTTTGCCCTTAGTCACTGTTACCATATTTGATTTATGTTCTTCTTTAGTCATCACCATGGTCAGCAACGTTGACCTTCCTCCTGTCAGTTTACTAAGTAAGTGTTATGGACTCAATGCTTTCGTCGCCTCTTCCTTTGCCCTGAGATCTCATATTGAGTTCCATTCACTGTGACAGTCATGCCCCAGGGGTATCTACCTCTGTCCAGTTTCTATTTTGAGATATCTCACGCTGAAGCTTGGTGTTTTCCTGTATCATGGTTTAAGTCATTCTTGTTACAGGGATTCCTTTCTCCTTGCCCTCAAACATACATGGGCTATCCATTCTTAAAAAAATTCTTGGCTTGACATTCTGCCTTGCCTACCCAGCATTTTACTACATTTTGGTTTAACTGCCTGTTTTTTATAGTCTAACATGAATGTTCTTAACCCACGTATTTATCCTCTAACAATCATTCCTTCAAGTTTGACCCATGCACCCAGCATTTGTTGAAACTGCAGTGATCAGTAAGGTTATTCTTGCTAGATATTTCTTCTGTCCTCATTGTTCTTGATGGCTCTGGAGAATGTATTAAGTAACTGCAACTCTTTACTATTTCTTTTCTTGATCCATAACAACATTTTCTTCTCCCAACTTTGGCCGTTCCTTTTTGTTTGTCCCATAATATTCATTAAAGGTTAATCCTAAGAGTTCTAACTCTCTATTTCTATAATAGCTGTTTTGTAGTTCAGCTCTGAACTCTGTAGTATACACTTCAAAAACCATAATTTTTTTCCCCAACTCTCTAGTCACATGTGGTACGTTTCCACTTGGTTTTCAAATAACCATTTCTTTACGGTCTAACATGGAAATTGTTCAGAAGTCACATTTGAGTTCATGATTCCTTCCCAGTAAGTAGCAGCTGCCTGATACTTGGTAGGCACTCATATATTTGGTATAACAGTATTAGAAACAGACTTTATTGTGCAGCTCTCACAGTGTTCTGTAAACAATGGGATGGGCAGTTGCAATATTTTATTTGGTATTCTCAAAGATCCCTTGAGGATAAGCTCTGGGCAAATCCCGATCATTGCTCAACCCGACCTTTATTCACAGTTCCTTTTTCTCTAGCCACAGTCCAGCCAGAGCTGGCCCAGTGAGGCCATTCTGCATAACGAAGCACAAGTGGACATTCACAGGACCAGTGTCCCGGGGAAGTAATGGCTTTCCCTAGAAGAGACATGCTTAGCCTCTTGATCTTGTGCCCTTCCGTGTGCTACTTGCCAAGAACACGGATGCAACCAGAGAGGCTGTAGCCGCCTGATGCCCATGAAGCCTCGAACACGAGACAAAAGCAGCAGCTAAGGACCGGGAAGGAGAAAGACAGAAAAACCTGGCTCCCTAGCAGCATGGAACTGTTCCTCTCTTAGATGTGACCTTTTTAGTAAGTGAGCTTGTCATTCTCCAGGCAGCTGTACTCAGGTCTTGCATTTGGCATTTTTGACTACCCCAGCATCTCATATTTGGATTTCTCTTTTTATTTCTTAACTGATTTGACTTTGTCTCCTCCCCATACAAGTTCATTCTCGTTACTACTGCCAGGCTAACCATACTTACAGAGCACTGCAGTGATGTTAAGAATACAGATGGAGGTGTTAGCTAACATGAACTTGATAATCATATTATAATATATAGTATATAATATATAATAAAATCAACATGGTGTGCACTTCAAACTTGCACAATATTGTATTTCAATTATATCTCAATAAAAAGAGTGAAATGCTATGTAAATGCCACTAGCAAAACAAAATACCGATTTAAACTTCTACAGAGCTCCTATATATAGTTATATAGTATTTCTATAGTGTTCGTTTATTAATTATGCCATTTAATCCTTATAAAACTGTATGAGGTATATTTTACTATCATTATTGGGAAACTGAGACTTACAGATGGTCAAGCCCACAGTCACCACCAAGAAGGCTGGTATAGAAACAGAGTCCACATCCTTCGACTAAGAATTTGGTGCTTTTAAAACCTCATTACTCTGCTCACGCTGTTTTGAAATTTATTTTTCTGCTCAATAGTCCCTTGGAGTTACCAACATTGTGATATATCAAGTGCATTTTAAATACATTTTCCCATAATCTTTCTTCATCCTCCACGTGTAACTCTTTTCCTTGACTCCCCAAGACAACTCCTCCACTTCAGTCAGAGCAGCCTAAATATACATTATTTCCCAAGCCTGTTTACATTCTTTTCCAGCT
>PVKE010004920.1:12757-61815 GCA_004027555.1 Craseonycteris thonglongyai
TGGGTGAGACAGGAGAGAGAAGGGGAGTAGGGAGACAGATTTCTGAGCATGTGCAGCTGAAGGTTAGCAGAAATATGGGGAGGGGGGGACCAGGGAGCGGGGGGGGGGGGTTGAGTGCATTTCCACAGTATTTACTCTGACTGTGGTGTCTCGGATTTTATCACTTGAATTGTTCAGATCCATGGTGAATGTGTGGGTATAATCAACATATTTGCCTTTTTAATCACATGGGAAGGAGATGTGGGAGTGTCTCCTTGGTTCACAAATCCTGGGCCGTCTACCATTCACATATAACATGAATGGGAAGGTGGGGGCGATCACAGTAACTACTTGTGAGTCATCTTGATGCCCAGAAGCAGAGTGGTGGGCACTGTTCTGGACAGGTTTGACCTAGAGGTCTCGGATTGGGGGTGAGGAACCTACGCGTCTATATCCTCACCCATTGGGACGTTATCTTCTGAGTCTCTGACCCCAGGAGAAGAAGTCACCACTGTGTTGCTTTTGGACATGTTGATTTTAAGATGTCTATTAAGCATTCAGTGGAGCTTTTAATCAGCATCTGAAAATAAAGGATTAGCACACAGGAAGAGCTCTGGACTGCTGATCTAAAATTGAGTCTTCATCCTACAAAACCATTGGACCAGGTGAAATCAACTAGGTACTAAGCAGGAATAAGTAGGAGAAGTCTGAAGACCTCTTCTGAGGGATGCTGGGGTCTTCTGAAAAATCTTATCTAAAGGACCCTGCAGACATTCAACATCCATAAGTAAGGTGTTGAAGGAACAACAACAACAAACCCTAAGCAGCAGCCTCCAGGAGCCCCCAGAGAGCTTGCTCTTCTCCTGTACCCCTTCTCACTCTTCTCCTCCACCCCTTCTCTCTGTGTGTCCCACACAGAATGCAGCCTTGAACCTGATTTGTGAGGAAGTCTAAAATGTTTCAGTCCATTGTTACGGCCCTGATCTTCTATTCTAACTTCATCTTCTTCTGCAGAAGGCCCCACGACAGAACTATCTCCTTGACCTATGTGCTCTGGGGACAGTTCACTTTGTCATGTGTGCTCTCTGAGAGAGTGGGGTAATCTGCCCCAGGATAGAGGCCTTGGGGCTGTGAGGCCATCACCAATTTCAACTGCTGGACCCCATAGTTGCCTTCAACCAGCATCTGCCTACTTCGAAGGCTTTCTCCTCGTAGGCTGTTTCAGTGGTACACTTTACCTCAAAGATCATTACAGTTTTCATTCACCCCTAGAATAACATCATCCTAGACTCTCCAAAAAGCCTTAAGACCTCAGCAGCTGCAAAATCTTCAGTGGGTTTAATGTTTGCTCTTCGAACAGTACGCAGACCTTGAATTTGACTAAGCTTCTCTACCCCTCCAGAAAGAACCCCAATTTCTCAAGATACTGGGTTTCTATAAAGGGTAGGTTAAAACTGATTTCTAGTTTACGGTATTTCTAGGTGGTCTGTTAAACTTTCTCAATTTAGTGAACTCACATCACGCTGTGGACATTGGACTCTCCTCTGACTCACTCAGCACTGTAAGTAGGTGTCCCCAATTTTGCTCTGATGAGTTGATTCACTTCCTTGTGTCATACAAATATACTAGACAGGTGATCATAGAATCTCAGATGCTAATAAGAACTCCTTAAATCCAAAGTCCCAACCTTTAGTCTCCAAATACAATCCATGCAAAGCCGAGCTGCTTCTGCAGTCACCGGCACATGATCACCTTCAAAGGAAATAGCAGTCTGGTGTCCAAAACCTAAATGGACAAAGCAATTTATATCCAGATCAGAGAATGTGTATTAAATGGGGATTACATTGCATAAAATGTAATGTAGCTCAGCTTAAAAATCTGCACCTACTCTTTTCAAAGTTTAGAAGTTAAGCATTTTCTTGATATTGTGCAACAAGAAGAATAATTAAACTTCCCCAAATACAAACCAAAGTGAAACAAAAAGCGAAAACAGTTAAACTTAAAAAACAATAAATACCATAGGAAAGATTGATGTGGCTATTGTAGTCATTCATAACTTCCCGTTAAAATTTTGTTCACAAAAATGCAGTCTCATCGTTCTCATTGATTAGTGATACAGTAAGGAAACGTTATCCACTTCCATGTGAGAAAATACATACTGATTTATATTAAATACTTCTTTCACTCTGTACTGAGTGAATGATTCCACTTAAAAATGTTTGAAAATCACTTTTTTAGACCTTTGTTTCTATACCTATATGATTGTCATAATGTTTTCCTCATTTTTACTAAATGAAAATGGGCAATGACAATTGATTTGGGCCACTTAACATTCAAGCTTATAATAAATTAACTCTAAGAGGCGAACTAGATTTGCACTGGTTTCTTTCCAGTTGTCTCTGGAATGATTTGTCTTTTGATGGATCTTAGTGGCTGTGGGAAGACTTTCAATCCAGTGTCTTACCTGCTATCCTTCAGATGCCTGCTTCTGAATAGGACCATGTTCCTTTCTCTTCTCCTCCAACAAGCACCTTTGCCTTCCTGCTTAATCCTGGGGCCTCTTAGTTTAGGGCATGGAGCTGCTCTGGTGTTGGGTGTGAAGCAAGTGGATAATGAGGAAGTAGACTAGAAGTGAGGACAGTGCAGGAGGTAAGAGCCACAGCATTCTGGAAAGTTGTGGGCAATGAGAAATCTAATAGAAATCTGAGACAAAATTAATTGGAGTAAATGCCAACAACAAGTCTCAGATGAGGGCATAAGTGTAACCCTGTGGTCCATGAATTCTTGATGTGCCTCCTATTGAGAACTATGGTGTCTGTCACCTTGAGTCTGGACACTGACTGATCAATAGCGAAAGGGAAGCCATGCTGGTTTCTGGGCCCAGGCCTTAGGACACTGGCAGCTGCCTCCTCCCATCTCTTGAGACCTCGGCTTAGACTCCAGGGACCATGTTGGGAGGAAGCCGAGCAATTCAATGAAGAGGCCTCATGTAAGAGTTCTGGTCAATAGGCCCACTCGGGACTCCAGCTGACAGCCTGCATCTGCCACTTGATGTGCGTGTGTGTGCGTGGGCCTCCATGTGACTGCAGCCTACAGGTGGTGAGTGACCTGCCCACATAACCAGGGAGCAGAGGCGTGGCTTCCGCACAGGGCTTTTCCTGAAATTCTGTCTCATGGAATCCTAAAGTATAATCAGGGGTGGTGGTTTCATACCGATAGTGTGGAGTGGTCCTCTTTTTCATTTCAATTACAATCAGTTTAACTTATATTAATTTCAGAGTTTTAATTTTTTTTTAAGATTTATTTTATTGATTTTTGACAGAGAGAAACAGAGGCAGAGAGAGACAGAGAGAAGGGGGAGGGCCCAGAGCAGTCTCCATAGTTGACATTGGTTTTCCATATAGTTTCACTCCACAGGTGGGCGCGGGGCTGCGCAGGGCAGGAACTGGGCCGGGAGCCTCCAGCATAGGTCCCGGCAAGAACTGAACTAGGGGCACACCCCAGTTCAGAATGTGGGTCCGCATGGGCCGGGGCCGGGATTCGATCGTCGGTCCTCAGGGCTTCAAAGCGAGCACTTTACCCGCTGAGCCATCCCAGCTTTCCCCAATTTCAGAGTTTTTAGAAATTATTACTACTTATTTTTTTGAGAGAAGGTGAAAGAGGGGGAGGGGGGCCCCCGGAGCAGTCTCCATAGTTGTACATCATTAGTTGTGACACGGTTTCCTTCCACCCAGGTGGATGTGGGGCTGTGCGGGACAGGAACCAAACTGGGGGCCTCCCGCGTGGGAGGTGAGAACCTTAGCTGCTGAGCCATCCTGGCGGTTACTAGTTGTGCTGCAGTTCAGCACATGGGTTTGCATGAGCCAGGGCCAGAAATTCAAACCCTGGACCTTGCAATTGTGAGGCAAGAGCTCAATTGCTGAATTATCTGGGTATCCCCTAACTTCAGGGTCTTTTTTCTTAATGTAGAAATAGTAACTGGAAGGACCATTATCACCACCAGTCTGCCGTGATGGCTCAAAACCTGTCTTCCCTTAACTGACACAAGTATTAAGATAAGAATCCTGTGAGTACAGCTGTGCGTTACAAATGAATGATTTGAGCCCCCAAGTGTAGTAACTTGCAAATATTGGACTCTGAACAGATGAAATTCCCTTTGAATAAGAACTCTCCTAAAAATTGTGAAGTGTTTTCTTCCTTTCATGAACAACAAACCAACTTGTAAATAGATTTTCAACCCTGAGGTTTTTTTTGATGGTGACCTTGTTGCTTCCCTTATTTATACCACGTGTTTCAATCTCCCAAACATTTCTGATAAGGGGAACTTTTAAAATCACTGGATTGCAGCTTGCGGCTGAGGGGTAGAGGGAACTAGATCATTTAGGTGGCCAGCTTTGAACTCCTTTATTATCGCGAAGTTGAAAGAAATGGCTTTACTTCTACCAGTAGGGTCTTCTGCCAAATTTAACTTGTACCTTTCTAAATCACTTACATATTTTAAAGGATTAAAATTAAATGTGAGATTAAAAACTTTCCTCTTGGCTTCAAAGGGAGAACCAAAATCTCTGTAGAGCTTAGCTGACAACCTCCTATGCTGTTTGGAAAGGGGGAGGGGTACAAGCCTCCTTGCAGTATTTCTTTTGCTCTTAACCTCTCGATTTCCAGCCTGCGTTGTTCAGGAGTAAACATTAGAAAGCTGAGAGCGATTGTGATGTTTACCTTGGCTTGACTCCCATCTACAGTGACACTGAAGAAATTGATACCGAATATTTGTCCATCTCTGGAATTGGCTCTGACGCTAGCGTTTAGGAGGCTGGTTCATTTGACATGTTGTGGCAGACTTAATTTTGTTGCCATAACAGTAACTTTCCCCTAATAAATTTTTCTCTCTCGAGATTTTAACACTTCAAAAGATGACATAGCATACCTTTAGCAAACCAGAGGATGATAAGGTTTCAAGTAGGCAATGGAGTCAATGGTTACTTTTGAACCCCAACATGTAATTACGGAGGCAAGACAAGGGCACTTTCAACACGCTTGCTAGTGGCAGAACTGGACGTGGGGCGGAATGTCAAGTTGGGGTTCAGGTTCAAAGTCAGGAGTTGCTTTCCAGCTCTGCAGCTGCTGTAATTACACAATTTTGTGCATTGGAACCATTTATCTTCTGCCAACTGTGGCAATTAATTTTGTCTTCAGTCAGTGGAGGGGAGATTGATCTTTTCTTTATGAAAAAGTTTCTCACGCAAATGTTTTCCAGTGTTGAAATGGCTTTTCTCCTGGGTTACAGGTATTTACTGGAATCTGAGCTCACGATTCTCTGAATCCATGACTAATGCAAGTCAGAACCAAGTTCATTGATGACGTTCATTTTCCTCTTTAGAGATCAAAGTTATTCAAAGTGCACACTGATTAGAGCTCTTAAATTATCTCTAAGCCTACTTGCATGTAATGCAAGAATAGCTACCTATACAGGTGTGTACCTGTTGCACAAACCAGAGATATAATCTTTTGCAGGCTTACATTTTCCTTTAAAAATTATCTTATAAACTTATACCTCATATACTTAACAGAGTTCTTTAACCCACCTACAACCTAGTGGCTTTATGAAGTTAAGTTAGTGTTAAATATACGCTTGTCACTGAACAGTTCTATGTCAATTTTTAGAAAACTTAGGTCATACCTTCAAACATTCTACCTCTTAAGTTTGCTTACTTTGGTTTAGTATGAGTGCTTTTTGATATAATTTCCTTCCAAAGTGTAGAGACAGCATTACAGGAAAGAAGGAAAGAAGGGGAGAGAAAGAGGATATATCTATATATCTATATCTATATAGAGAAAAATGTCTATGAACTAAATTATAATCTGTATTTTGGTTTTTACTGAAAATCACTGTGAATTAGAGACAGTATATAATTTTCATTTGATTTATTTCTTGCATCTTCAAAGTCTTTGAACTACACCTATAAAAGATCACAGTGGTTTAGCAAAACTGAAATTCACCAGTGAATTTATCGTCAGAGATCAGATGAGTCAAACAATATGAATGACAGGCAACACGTGATTAGGCCTGAGGATAAAAGGGAATTTGGGAGTGGCTGAGGATGAGGGGATAGTAATGGGAAGGTCCAAGTAAACAAAAGTTTGTATTTTTTTTCCTGATAATTTTAGTTGATGTCCTCATACTCCTCTATCCAGTTCAATAATGAAACTTTATTAATAAAACTAAAAAGGGCTTCAAAGGTGACAATCCAACACTTGCACTTCTTCAACTTTAATGTAAATATGAACTCCCTGGGGATCTTGTTAAGCTGTAGGTTCTGACCCGAGAATTCTGGGTTGGGGCTGGGGATTCTACATTTCCAAAACCCTTTCTTGAACCACACTTTGAGGACCAAGGATCTAGTTCACTCTCCACTGCTTCGTCTTTTTTACAGAGAGCATGGGGAATGGACAGAGATGCTGAGTTTTCCAAGGCCACACTGCTACTCAATGACAAAGACATGAGGAGGACCAGGTCTTCAGATCCTCCAGCCCAGTATTTCATACACTGGACCAGAGTTTTCCAGTCTTGTTCTGTTGTCAAAAGCCATAAAAATCATGACACTCTTTGCAGAATAACATTAAACATCCACATACTCAATATTACATGACTTTGTGCGCAATCAGATAGCATCTTTTAATAGATTCTAGTAATAGTGGTCCATTATTTAATTTTAGCAGGGAAGGGCTGGTTTGCTCAAGAGCAGATCCAGATTTTGTGCATCTTCAATGTTACATAATTCGAGTTCCCTTTAAAAAGAAGGTATTCAAAATTACAAGTGCAAATTAATTATTGTGCCATCATTGGGCATCTTTAAGGTTGCATTATTTGAGTTCCCTTTAAAAAAGGCATATAAAATGATAAATACAAATTAACTATTAATGAAAGTTAATATGTATTTTGACTGGGAGACGAAATCCCAACAAATAACTGGAGCATTCACGAGCCATGCCTCTGTCTTCTGAGATCACTTTAGATAATTTCCCAGAAATAGTTATAAAGGATTTTCTATTTGCAGCCTAGAACTTACCGCTAGTACTTACAACAGCCTGTGCCAGTGAGTGGTTACGAACTTCACTAAAAAGGTGCCTCTGGTTTCAGACAAGGTCTGAGCACCAATGCCACCCCCATGCAGTGGGCTTTCTTTATGCCATTGGTGTGCTGGGTGTAGGTCTAAAGGGCCCCCAAGATCCAATCCAAACCCGTTTCTTGGAGAAGAGGGTCACTGTGCTGGTCCTCCACAAGATTAGGCATCTTGAGGTTTTTATCTAGACACATCCTCTTTCTGACAGTTACTGCTCACTCAGCTTCGCTACCTACCAGGAAGGCAGAGAGAGAAGTCACTAGAAACACGAGAAAGGCAAAGATGGTCAACCGGTGCTGGGCATAAGTTCCAGCTTTAGAACTATCTCTCATCTCAGCTCCACTGTTTCCACTGTATTCTCATATCCCCCCCTGGGCCATCCCAATTATGACTCAGCTTTTGATCCTTCCTTTGTCAGTGTTTAGCACGTCAGGTTAGCAGGATATTTATAAAAGTCATGGAAGCTGTAGAATTGAACTGTAACACGTCTGACCAGGAAGTAGCTGAAAACAATATACAGGTGTTGTAACACTTTTGTGTGGTCTTAGAAATTGCAACTCTGAATTTAAAACTGTTTTACTTTTTTGTACACCAAGCCTTGTTCCGGGAGACCTTTGGTATATTTTATTTGCATATGCTAGATAGTCCCCATTGTACTTTATTTTAGCATAGTTTCTTTACAACACGTACGATTAAGCTGAAATTAGCAGAGAGCCTAATGAATGTTAAAAACCTTCCGAGAGACCAAGTTAACATTGCAGATTTCTTTGTGCTGATGTTATACAGTGACTCATGATAACATGTTTCAAGCTATTAATCGTGTCTATTTATATTTATTTAACGGGGATGTATAGTTTTGTTATATTCAGTGTTTGTGCCAATCATGGTGGGTGCCATTTTACATATATATAAAATCGGTTTATAGATCAGGATGGTTTATTTAAAATAGACAAATATCTACCTTAATTTATACTCTGGAAATCAGCTTCAATTTTCTTTTTGTAGCTCACTTGGAAAAAAAAAAATCTGGTGAATCATTTCATCTCAGCATTTGCTTGATGAGTGATTTTCTCTGGGAAAAGACGGAGGGACCTTCTGTTAAATTGGGGATCCGTGTAACCAAACATCTCTAGGAGGAACAAAGAAAAAGAACAGAGGGGCTAATTGTTTAATTAGTAAATGTCTGCTTGGTTAATGACATATTAATGAGTTTTTAAGACCGTCATATCATTTACCATAAAAGACCCATGCGCCTCTCCCTGGATGTCCTGTATAATTAAGTCATGTGGCCCAGAGGAGTTAGTCATTTAAAACCCTGTCATCTCTCACGTTTACAGAGAGCAAAGCCAGCACAGAAAGCACCTGCCTGGTAGCATCAGGGTGGCACATCATTCTGAACCCAATTGTCTCTCCGCAGTGGTGACACAGTCAGATGTCTGCCCAGAAGCAGAAATTTTTTGTTTTTTTCCTGTGACACCCGAGCGAGCTGCTCAGATTCTGCCATGTGCTCCTCGGCTCTTCATGACGGGCGGTGACAGTGTGAGTTTGTACAATGGGGGCCATTTGAGCTGCTTCAGAGTATTGAAAAGCATAGAAGGGCTCAATCAGAGAGGGCCCTAGAATTCCAGAATCGTGGTATCTGATATGGTAGCCACTTGGCACGTGTAGCTCTTGTTTGAGTTCATTAAAATGAAATAAAACTAGAAATTCATTTTCTGAATTGCATGAATCACATGTCAAGTGCTCAGTAGCCACGTGTGGCTAGTGGCTACTTGATGGGCAATGCAGACCTAGAACATTTCCATCACCACAAAGCGCTCTCCTGGACCGCCGCACTGTTGTTGAATACAAATGGTTGGGGGTGGGGGTGGGGGCGTGAGAACAGCAGTAAACAGCATGCACCCTGTGTGTTCCACACTCACTTCCCCCTCGAAGACATGAAAAGAGCATGCATTCTTCAAAACCCCGAAGGTCCGCCTACTCCTACAAGACTACGGTAATTCAGACCACAATGTGTGCAGCCATTTGTTTAGACTAGGAAGTGAAGATCTACCTTACCAAAGGTTACACAATCGGGGCATTATGAATTAAACCTGTGTGGGTAACTGAGCTCAGCACCCCAATAAGCACTATGGAATTTTCAAGCCCAGCTCGTTGGTCTCTCCTGCTTCATGAAGACTCTCTCTGAGGGTTGTCCAGAAAAAATCCAGCCATCACCAATATGATGAGAATGGTTACATGGCTGGATACTATCTGGACAGCCCTCATAAACACGATCCTTCTAGAGCAGCAGAGCTGAATTTAGGTCCGAAGCTGTGGTCCCCTGGGCCCTGTGTGTGTCAATGTGGTTTTCCCTTGAGTTAAATTCTGTGTCCAGAAATGTTCAACTGTCTCAGTTTTCTCTGACCTTCCACGTTCAGTCGTCCAAATGGGTCAATTCAAACAATATACATATAATTTCCTTTTCCTAAGACTCTGCCCTCCAGTCTGACTTTCGTTAATATTTCCTTGTATCAGCTCTCCTTTCTCTCTCCTTGGGCCTTATTATTCTGAATAGATTGGTCATCTTTGGCTCTTTGTAAGAAGCTGTCATATGGCAACCAGGGTTGGGTTGACACAATTGTCCAGTATTTCTGGTTTTATATTTTAATAGTTAGGAGACACTTGGAACCATAGCAGGGAAAGGATTTGCCCATCTGTCTTTGTATACTGATTGTGATAGACAAGGACAAGAAAGTAGTTTTGGTGAGTCATGCTTGCAATCTTATTTCTTGAATTGCCTATAGAGTCTATGATGCTTGGGGTACCCGTTAGGGAAGTTCATACATAGTCTATTTTCTTTCTCTTTCTAGACTGGTGCCTTGGGAAGTCCCCACGCTTCTGGAAGTCATCCTTGACCCATTACTTGCATTGCACAGAAAGTTGTGAGCACACGTAACATGTGTCATATATCACTTCTGGGTAAAAGTTCTGAGTACTAGTGTTCAATCTACTTTCATGTTCCCCTTGTCATGATAACTGGCCACGTAGTACTAGTGTTCAATCTACCTTCATGTTCCCCTTGTCATGATAACCGGCCACATAGTACTAGTGTTCAATCTACCTTCGTGTTCCCCTTGTCATGATAACTGGCCACGTTCCACCTGGTGGAAGATGACCCTGTAGCAGCCAAGTTCAACACTGGTAGATATGTATCAGGAACTGGAAATACACAATGGCAGTTGTAACCCAGTGCAATTGTTATTTTTTTGTAACTGCACCATAACCTAAACTATTCTGATTAACAATTCCTTCTATTCATGATGACTGAAATCTAGGAAAGGTGATTAGACACTTATCCAAAGCAAAATGAGAATAACACCACAGATACAGTTCAAAATAAACTTGATCTGAATGCTGGAAAAGAGAATTGCTTCTGACCAAGGTGGTCCGGAAAGACATGATCAAAGATCACTGACATGAGCAGTCATTTGACTCCGATGAGATCTGGGTAGACAGATGGCGGTGGGGGTCACTCAAGAGAGATGAGATGGGACGAGAGATGGAGAGCTCCCAGAGATGTTTCAAATGATGAGTGGGCAGACGGGCCAGCGTCCAGGCCCTTAGGAGCAGGGCCCATGCACGTGGCTGAGCAGGCCTTCAGCGTAGACTCTCAGGCCGTGTTGGTGTGAAGGCTGCTGAGAGGAAAGACCAGGCCAGGAGGCCAAGGCAGAGTGTTAGAGCCTTGAATGTCACACAAAGAAATTTGACCTGTGTTCTATGGACAAGAGTCGTTACTATTACTCTTCTTGCATAAGGACTGTGTCATATAAAAGCAATGTTTTAAGAACATTGTTCAAGTATGTTCTACATCAGGGGTGTCCAACTTTTTGGCTTCCCTGGGCCACATTGGAAGAAGAGTCATCTTGGGCCACACATACAACACATTAACGACAGCTGCGGAGATAAAATAAAAACCACAAAAACATCTCCTAATGTTTCAAGAAAGTTTACGAATTTGTGTTGGGCCACCTTCAAAGCTGTCCTGCATCAACAGGGGCCTTGGGTTGGACAAGCTTGGTCCACATGATGAGCAAGGGGATTTCTAAAACTTTCTCTCCCCTCATTTTGACTGGAAATGCCACTGTAAAAATGAGAGTGTGATGGTGAGGGCTTGAAATAAGATTTAGGTGACGGAAATACAAAAATGAATAGGCACTTCTAGAGGGAACTGAGTACCATGTGATCGTTTGTGTACAGGTTGTGCTGCTTATCTGCTGTGTGTTCCTAGGAAAATTACTCACCTACCCTGAGCCTCAGAGTCCTTCAGTACAAAATGGTGATAACACTAGTACACATTTTACAAACTTCTTGAGGGGCATCAGTGAGAAAATTCATTTATTCCATCACATGTTTAGCCCATATTGTCAGACCCTAGTAACAGGAAGTTACTATTTTTTGAACCAATGGTCATTTTGGTTCCTCTCGATGAGTACTAGGGTGGTATTTTTTATTAAGCCATTTGGTTTGCTGTTTATATGTGATACATCTTTAGAAGAGGAAAACAAACTTCCTCACAATGTTAAGCTATCAAAATAAAAATGAAAAAAAAAGCACCTTTGTTATTTCAACATCACTCGTCTATTAGACCCGAAATATGAAGTAAGCGTGTTCACCAAGGTGGTTCTCTGTGTAGCTGGTAATTCCTTTTGAGGCCTGAGGCAGGTCGGTAGGGAAGAGCACTGCAGAGGAGAGCAGATGAGATTAGGTCAGCCCCCAGCCTCCCTGCGGGTGTCGGGATCCACAGAACTGCTTGTGTTTGAATAAGTAAAGCTTTTGCAAAAGTTTTGTTGGTGTCTCCCAGAATCCAAAGCTGTTTCTTTATCCTTCAGCTAATATTTTAAAAGGTAAAGCAAATATTCAAAAAGTTTCTGTGGCCCTTTCAACGAAAAGTGGAAAAATTTGTTTTCAGAAGTTAGACAAAGTCAGCAAAAATAAAGCCTCCTTTCACTGTGTGAACTGAAAAGTGGTGAGTTGTAGCAATTTCTATGTGTCTGTTCTCTGTCAGGACCTATCATGGGCACATATATTCACTGAATCAAAATTAGTAGGAACGTCCTTACTCTGTTTTACCAGTGAGAGAACAGTTAAATAAATTTAAAAGGCTTAAATAAAGCATAGGCCTTCATTTGTTCATGAAATGCAGATTTATGAGTATTTACTTGATGGCAGATACTGTTCAAAATACTAGGCTATACCCTTGGTCAAAGACACCAATCCTAATTTCCGGCAGCTCATAGTGTAGTGTCGTGTCGTGTCGTGTCGTGTAGTGTCGTGTCGTGTGTGTGTGTCTGTGTGTGTGAGAGAGCATAATAAATAAATGAAGTATGAAGGCTGTCCAAAAAAAGGCCAGCCATTGTCAATACTGCTGGGTACTTTCCCGACAGCCCTCTTATGATGCAGTCTTGGAAGCCAGACCCCCAGAAAGGCGCCTGGGGTGAGGGGCCTCACAGATTAGTGAGGCTGCTGGGAATGAGGAGTGGGCATCTGCTAGGGTGAGAGGGGAGGCCCTGGGAAAAAGGTTTGTAGGTCACATGGCTGGGACACAGCAAGAGAGCTGAGAACTCACCAAGGACCCAGCACTAGTACTTCACCACATTATGGTGTCTGGACTTCTCCTTGTTGGCTTTACTGGAATCTGGCGAATCCTTAACCCTCCTACCACTGTGATCTTTATCTTTATTACTCCTTCCTGAGACTGTTGTCTCAGTCTCTGGCTTGGCCTCCCTGTTTCTGCCCCTGGACCCCATTTTTATGCTAACACCCCAGCGAGGTCCTCTTAAAATACAAGTCAGATCACGTTACTCTGCTTACAACTTCCAGTGTTTCCCACTTATTTATAAAAAGAAAGTGCCCCATCTCTGTATCCTACAAGGCTTTAGTGAATCCGCTCTCTTTTACTGCCGTTCACTTCTGGGCACTGTTACGTCTCTGATCTCCATTCCCACTGTCCAGCCCCCTCACCGCAGTATACGGGCGTCCTGCTGTTCCTAACGCATGCTCTCACCCCAGGACCTTTGCCCTTGCTAGTCTTCCTGCTAGAATGCTCCTCTCACTGATCTCCTTAAGGTCTTTACTTAAATGTCGCCTTCTTAGGGAGGCTTCTTCCCCAGTCCCCTTTACGTAATATTGTAACCCACCTTTCTACCCACCTCGTGAATCTCTTTCATCTAGTCCACCATTTCACACATTTAGATTTTATTTCTTCATCTTTATTTTCTAGCTTCCTCCCTCGCACATAAATTGTACAAGGCGGGGCATGTTTGTCTGCTGCTCACATCTGTATGTCCCGGGCTGACAGCAGATCCGGGGATGGCCCAGCATTTCACATCGAGCTTGTCCGGCCCGGAGCCTGTAGCACGCGGCCCAGGACGGCTCTGAATGTGGCCCAACACGAATCCGTGACCTTTCTGAAAACATTGTAAGATTTTGTTGGTTTGTTTTTGCTTTTTTTTTGTTTTTTGTTTTTAGTTCATCAGCTATCATTAGTGTGAGTGTATTTTATGTGTATCATAAGACAGTTCTTCTGACGTGGTCCAGGGAAGCAAAAAGACTAGACGGTCCTGCAACTAGTTTGTGACTACATCAGTGTGTATACCTGGATGCAACTGGAACCGTTACACATGTCTTCAGAGAGGAGATTTCTAAGACAAGGCAAAGAGGAAACATTGGGCTTCTTGCTGTGGGAGGGTGAGTTTAACAGGTCACCAAAAATACAAAGTGGTACTCAAGGTTATAACCTAAGGGACGTAGGGGCAAATCCCAGTCAGCCCGGAGTATAACTGCGTATTAGGCCACGACCAGACCTCCTTTCAGGGCCACCTCAATTGTACAAACTCAGCTCTCCTGTGTGTGTTTACCATGTACTCTTGGTGGTTGAACAGAAGTAGGTCACTATTATTTAATTCTCCATTCACAAAATATTGAGGCGGATGCTTTCTAGGCTGGTGAATTTTTCTTTGGGGCTGTGAATGAAAACCGTGGGTTTAGTCTATAGCAAAATAATGAAAAACACTAAACCCTGGTTCAGGAATTCAACAAATTGGCAACCCTTCTTTACTTGTGTTTGGGAGCGTATTATCCTAGTCCCTGGTGTGTCAGCACATCTCCTGTGATATAACATCAAGAAAAGAAGTTAAGGTTTTAGGAATAAGCCCAAATGGTAGAAATCAGTAAGGGAGATAATTCCATCAGCCGCACTGGCGGTCTTTACCAGGCGCCAGTTCAGGGACTGGTGGTATTCACACCAAGGGAACATATTTTGCATAACTCGACTTCCAAGCTGTGATTATCCCTTGCAGGCTGTTTGTTTTTCCAAGTGGTCCTGCTGATTAGAGGCTCTGAGTGAAATCTGTGGTGGTTGATAACCTAGCTACTTTGGCTTTCTGCTACATCAAACCCCTTTGGTCTGCGTTAAATGGGCATCACTAATGCCCGTAGACTCCCTTTACCTTCCGGAGCTGCATTTCTTTGCCAAGAATTTGCTTCTTCCAGAGCGTCAGGAAGTATGATGTGTGTTGGCAAGGTTAATACCACAATGCAACGTCTGAGATGACAAATTCCTAGTATAAGATCACATATTACTTGACTATGCCTTTGAATTTTTGAATAATTTAGTGGGTCCTTAATGAATGTTATTCATCACCACTATTTTCACACAATTGATATAGCATTCTCCAAATTCTTTTTCAAGACATTATAGTCTCATTTGGTGTTTCATGTTGGAAATTAGGGTAGAAGAGAATAAGATGCCCACGTGGAACAGGTTTGAGAAACATTTGTAGATTCAAAATTTATATCAGCATATCAAAGCCTTGAAGCATCATTCAACATCTCCAGAAGTTTTTGTTTTTTCAGGAACCTCCCCCCCCCCTTTTTTTTCCCCATATGACAACCTTGAGCATTCCTTGAAACTTAATTTCCATGAAGTACGTGTTGTATAATTATATGAAATTGTATAATGCTAATTTCAGAAATGCTTATTGGAGCCATGAACAGGTCCTGTTTGTAGGATGATCATGTCTATATCATTGCAAGGTACCTGGAATTCCGTGTTTGTAAAAAGGCAGTAGAAATCTAGGTCTATGATCTTATTTTTCTTGCTCTTAGCCAGGGGTTGGGAAACTACTTTTCTGTAAAGGGAAATCTAAATACTTTTGACTTTGCAAGCCATATGATTTCTGTCACAACTGCGTACTCAATCCCACATGGAATGATAAATTGGTACGATTGAAATTTGAATTTCAGGGGATGCCACGATAGCTCAGCAGGTTGAGTGCTTGCAACTGTGAGGTATGGGGATCGAATCCCAGTCCCAGCCCATGCAATCACGTATGTTGAACTTGGGTGCAACTGGTAACCACCGGGATAGTGGGGAAGGTTCTTGCCTCTCATGTGGGAGGCCCCTCAGCTCCCCTGATTTAGTTCCCACCCTGCATAGCCACACATCCACCTGTGTGAATGAAACCCTGTCACAACTAATGATGTGCAACTGTGGAGACTGTTCTGGGCCCTCCCCCTTTTCTCTCTCTCTAACATTCTCTCAAACAATTAAGCAAATCTTTTAAAAAAAGAAATTTGAATTTTATAGAATGTTCTTGTATCAAAAAATACTCATCTTCTTTGGATTTTTCCACCCATTAAAATATAAAGACCATTCTTAGCTCATCAGCTTTACAGAAATAGTCATCAGACTGAATCTGGCTCGTGGGCCACAGCTCCCTGACCCCCCTGCTCTGAAGCAAAATGGGTAAACTGGGTATCTGTGCTTCTTCCCACACTAGCCCAATGGGTCTTCTGAATTCATATTTTCTTACTTTTCTTTCATTCAAACAAATCTAGTACATCTACCTGCCCCTCAATACTCAGTCTAAGTTGTAGCAGCTCAATTACACTTTTCCTTGACAGTTTATTTAATACCAATGTCTTTCTATCCAGAACCCCTAACAATGTATGTTTGTGCCGCACCTGCCACACTTCCCTCTGATGCCTTGTAATGTCTTTTCCTTTGCATCCATTTTAAAGAATAAAGGTTTTGTAGGCCGTAGAGTATTTTAAAGTCCTTTAGTGCAAAAGTCTAGTCTACGTTACTTTAAAGTACCACTTCTTAACTGAACTAGCACATAGTTGTGTGTCTATCAAATCAATCAACACATGTTATAAGAAAGCAGACAGTGTGTAAATCATACAAGAATGGATGGATATTGAACCTGTAATTTTAGAGTTAACACTCAATTTTTTAGTGATAGCAAATTGAAACTTATGAGGGGTAGAAGTATGTTTCTAGTGTGATTTATTCGGATATACATCTACTGAAAAAGGGAACTGGCTTTTCTGTTCTTTTCATTCATTCATTCATTCATTTGTTCATAAGTTCTTATTGAGTTCCATACTGCAGGTCTCTGCGTTGTAGCAGATCTGAATGTCATTGTCATTGCTAAAATGTGACATCACCTCTGTATCCAGCTTCTGCTGAGTCTGCTTCGGACACGTCTCTCACAGAAGTCTCCTCCTCTCTTGATTATCAATTCACTCGACTATTTGTCTTTTGATCTCTGGTATTTCCATGTCTTTTGTCTTATATTGGCATGCCTTATTTTATTGCACTTGACTGTGTTTCACAAATGTTGCATTTTATTACAAATTGGAGGTATGACCCTCCACCAGCAAAATTATGAAGCAAGATTTTTGCAATCCTCACCTTCATTGTGGTGATCTGGGATGGGACCTGCAATAAGTACCTCTGAGGTATTTCTGCATATGGTCTTCAGAATGACATGAAGATAAAATAAAGTTTATCATGAAAGATATTGTTAGTATCCTCATTATACAGGTTTAATGATCCCCATAGCCTACAGGACATGCAGACTTCTCAAGACGTATAAAGCCTCCCATGCAAGGGCCGCAGCTTTCCTCTCCAGCCTCCTCTTGGACGAGTTTGATAGGACTGACATAACAAACTTTCACAGACTGGTGATGTAAGAACAGAAATTCACTATCTTACAGTTATGGAGGCTGGAAGATTGAGGTGTTGGCAGGGTTGGTTTCTGCTGAGGCCTCTGTCTCCTTGTCATGCAGATGGTTGTCTTCTCCCTGTGTCCCCATAGGGCCCTTGTGCTGTGTGTGTGCATCCCCATGTCTCTCTGAGTGCCCTCATCTCCTCCTATAAACATACTAGTTAGGTTGGAATAGGGCCCACTTGACCAGCCTCATTTACCTTAATCACCTCTTTAAAAACCTTATCTCCAAATGCAGCCACGTTCAGAGGCCCTGGGGGCTAGGGCTTCAACATGTGGATTTGGGGAGACAGAGTTCAGCTCATAACACACCTTACTTTCTTCCTCCTCCCGGACAAGTGTCATCCATCCACACCTGGTATTTCCTGTTTTGCACCAAAGAGCCCCACACCTCAAGCTTTGTTCATACTGTTTCCTTTGAATGAGAGCCTTTTTTTTTTTTTTCTATCTTGGGCTCTTTTCTATCTCATGAACACCAATGATATATCAAGATTAAATTTAGACCCACTCCTTTTGTCATTATCTTTTCTGGTGTCCTCATGTCTATGAAGATGTTCAGTGACAGCACCTATGACGTGTATTGCACTAACATGAGTGTGTCTGTGGCCTGAACCTTAACTGTGAACTGCAGTCTGCGTTTCATTGCTGCTCAGTGAAGGTTTGTTGAATGAATGACTTACAAAAGTTTTGCTGACCCTCTTTGATTTTTATTGGCTGGAAAAACTGTTAGCTAATAAAGCAGTCGGAATACTGCATGCAGTCCTTGCATTACAAAAGCAATATTTGTGAAAATACTTTTACTACTACAATACCCTGAAGAAATATAAAGTGCAGGCATGGATATTCTCAAAGGTAACATTGTTTGTAGTTCATAAAAGTGGACACAAATTGAACCAGGAAACTTTTACTTTCAATGAAACTATTCTTCTTTTATTTACACACACACACACACACACACGCATGCATGAACACACACACACAAATGATTTGAGTAGAAATTTTGCTTAAAATTTTAATGGGGTCTTTTCTTCTTTTTTTTTTCTCACAAACAAAAAGAACTAGGTTTTCCCTAAGGGAGTTTTATACTGATAACTTACTGAGATAATCGATAATTGCTTCATATTATACTTTTACTTAGTTCTTCAAGACTTAGAAATGGAACTTTCTTTGAGGGAAACATGTTTTCTAATGCAACACTTTCAGCACAAAGTTGTACACATTTTCTAGTGAAATGGAATACAACTCTATCTACAAGTTCATTGGCAGTTGAGACTTGAAAGGCACCTTATGAAATTCTCATATATTTGGCAATATTAGGAAAATATTAGGAAAAATTAGGTTCATTATCAACTACAGCTTATAGCAAACTCTAAACAGGGATGATGAGCTAATGCAAATCAAGGGAAAGAGAGCCCCTTCTTGCTGGCATGACTATATGCAGGTAGGTAAGGGGTCTCTATTTCTTTAGAGGATTCTCAAGTCAGTCCATTCAAAATGGCAATGTCATACCTGATAGTTTTGTCCCTGGCTTAGATTTTTATTAATTAATAAGTCAATCAATTTATTCCCTCTGCCGTTCAAGCATGTTTCCTGAGAATATGTTGTGTGTGTGGGTACTCTGCCAGATTAACTCCATTTGCTCTGCTATATCTGGGGTGCCTGAGTGGATTCAGTTATTCACTCATTAATTTTCATGATAAGGTTTCACACACAAAAAAAGTCCTTAACATATCTGCTGAAAACCTTTCCACTTGAAAAATATGCCAAGCATTTAACCTGACTGAAAATGTGCTACTAAAGCACATGGCTTTGGGCACAAGGCAGGAACTATGTATGAACACATTGTAAAACTGGATCAAACAAGAGCAGAGAGCCTGGAAGGGTAAAGTGGTCTTTTCCATACAGCCACGGAGATGATCTGAGCCGTGCCTCAAAGGGCCAAAGGATAAAGCAAAGTGAGCCCGATTTCAAGTCAACAGACATTTACTGAACTCCAGCTCTGCATTGGGCACTGTGATATTAGTAGTTGCTTGGAGGATGCGAGGACGAGGGGGCCATCATTTCTGCCCTCCAGAAATGGACCGGAGGTGACAGAGATGTACAGAACTGCCACACAAGGCAGGATGCACTGAGTGAAGGGACACAACAGAAGGAAGTACGTAGGGAGCCATCTGGGGACAGTTGTCATTTCACCATAAATACCGGGAAAGGCTTTATGCGAAGGGTAGAGGTTGACCCACTTCTGGGAGGTCAGATGAGCTTTGGAGAGGCAGAGAGCTGGAGAAAGGACAAAGTAAAGAACACACAAGAAAAATCACGGAGAAGACAATGCAGGGTTGGATAGAGAAGCTCCCACCGGAGTGGGAGCCGTTGAGCATCTATGTGAGGCTGGCACCCCAGGGTCTGATGCTGGAGTCCAAGCCCACAGGGCAGGCGGTCAGGACGGCAAGATGGCTGTGAAGTGGGACATTCTCAGGCCAATTGGAACTCTTCAGGTTGAGTTGTGTCCCACAAGGACCCACTGGAACCCACCTGCCTCTCTCACCACCTCTCAGCCTCCAACTTGGAAGATGCGAGTGACCTGCAGATGGGGCAGGAACCATTCTGTATGGAGCTACATATGCCCCAGCACCAGCTGTGGGACAAGCTGGAGGAGGAGAGCAGAAAGGAGGTGACGGGATGTACCTGAGGGCTTCCCCAGCCAACCAGCTGAGCCTTGGGCATCTGCTGTGTGTGATCTGCAACAGCAGGCCCTCCCTCAGGGCACACAAAGCGTATGGCTGCTGCTTCATTCACCTCCATTCCAAATCCTGGGCACATTGTCTCAAGCTGCGCCCCCAGCTTGGAACTCCACAGAGCAGGGAGTTCTGGGAAACGGAGTTCCAGCTTACCTTACCCACATGACCCCTCCTCCCCTTCCCACAGTTTTGTTTTCTGTGGTTTCAGATACCTATGGTCAACTGAGGTTCAAAAATATTAAATAGAAAATTTCAGAAATAATCAATGCATGAGATTTAAGTTGCGCACAGAAATCTCATGCCATCTCACTCTGTCACACTTGATATGTGAGTCTTTCCTTTTGTCTAACTTATTCAAGGTTTCCACGTTCTGCCTGTTAGCCTCTTCAAAGCCATCTTGGTTGTCAGTTGTGCTGTTGTTCTATTACATTGTTTGTGTTCAAGTCACCCTTATTTTACTTAATAATGCCACACTCACATAACTTTCACTGCAGTATATTATAATTATTCTGTTTTATGACCAGTTGTTATTGTTAATCTCTTACTATGCTTAATTTATAAACTGAACTTTATCATAGACATGTATGTATAGAAAAAAAAAAAAGTAATATATGTTCATATATAGGATTTGGTGCTATCCAAAGTTTTGTGCCTCCACTGGGGGTCTGGGAACATATCCCCCGTGGAGAAGGTGGTGGGGGACTACTGTGTTGCAAATCTCTCACACAGTGCAAAAAACCACACAATAGTTTATTGTAACTGTTTATGTGTCACCAGATCTTTTATCTTTTTGGAGACCACACAGTCTCCTTAGGACATCACAGAAAATGGATCACCCACCAGACTGAACTTGTAGTCTACATTGCTTAAGAAAGATCTTATTATTTGCTAAAGATCAATCAGTTTGTTCATTATTGAAGTGTTTATGCCCCAAAGCACTGGGAGTGGACACAAGGCAGAGAATAGAATGAGAGTAAAAGAGACAGTTGTATCATGTTGCTTCCTTTCTACCTTAACGTAGGGATTTTTTACCGTTAAAAAAATAGAGAGATCCAGTCTTCACTTTTGTTCAACAACTTACAAATTCTAGATATGCCAGAGCTCTTATATATAGAATAGTACAGCCTTTAACCTCTGAAATGATATGTTAAACCAAATAATAGGACAGGTAATAAGTAAAATGATTCCTTTTTGATGGTGAAAATCCCCTTAACACTCTTTGTTTCCTCTTCCTAGAAATACATACACACCTGGGTAGTATCACACTTTGGAAGACTCACTGAAGAATAGGTGAGAAGATGCTTTGCTTAAAACATTAAAAACACCAACAACTCAAGTCAAGTAGGAAGCTGTATGTCGACAAACTAAGCAGAGATATTTTTTAAGGAACATAGATTAAGTGTGCAACTGGTTTGTACTTTTTTCTTAAATTATGTTGCTTATAAATAAAAAGTTTTGAAAGGACTAATATAACATCATCAGTGTCTATTCTTACTTCATCCTCTCTATTGGATTACCAGGTTTATGCAACTCAGCAGCCAACATTTTTTCTCCAGAAAAAACAAACAACTGTTTCTGGTAGCTATAAAGACAGTAACTTGGAAGACCCTGCTAGTGTGACTGCTCAAAAGAAGAAGTTGATTGTGTAGTTCAGGGTCAAGGGTGAAATTTGAAAGGAATAGACAGTGTGTAAAAGAAGTGAGGAATTCAATGTTGGTTTCATTACTATTCCTATTTGAAGTAAGAATTAAACCTGGTCACTCCAGCACAATTATCATAATCCTGTGCTATTGTTTTATATCTGTTTTTGAATTCAGTCGTGCTATTTCCAAGACCCAGCAAAAGAGTAGAGCGTTTGATCCTAAATCTTGGAGCCCTCTGCCCTTGTCCTATGATAGGTGAAAATAACTACCAATGCCCTAAATTCAAACAGTATTTTATAAAGTGATTTCACATAAAAGATCTTTTTTTGATATAGCTGTTATATGTCATATCTTCCACTTTACAGACAATGTGAGTTTTCTGATGTGTAAGATGAGCTGAAATAGGAAAAGTGACAGAAACTTACAGACCTATGGAATAATATTCCACAGTAGGGGATTCTTTATAATTATCCTGGCTGAATAGCTCCATCCAAAGTTCTTAAATCATCACCAATGCCATTTTCACTGTAGAGGGATAAGAGTTATGATCCTTGGACTCTTTAAATTTTCTTCCTTGGCAAAACTGATCTACCTCTCCAGCCAACCTGTCTGGATGATCCATCATGTTGCTACCCTGGTGCTGTGATCGAGCGCTCCTGAAAGGCTCTTGGTGTGAGGAAAGTATTGCTTATAACGTAACAGGAATCTCGTGAGATTTCAAAGTGAAAAGATGCCAGTTCATTCAGCTGAATTCACGTTCACATTGTTAGCATTGCTATTTTGGTTCATGTAATTTAGGACTAAGATTTTAAAAAGATTTTGAATGTGATATTAGTTTCTTTATAGCATGGTTTACTATTTAATATTGCTCCCATATCAATAGGACAATGTCTTAATCTATTTCCACTGAGAACCTGAAATAAACACTAAGGTGACAGTTGTCCAACAGTGACAAAAGCATTATTTACTCCCTTCCCCCCACCTGATCTAATAGACCACAAAATCCAATTATTTCTTACTTTTCTAGACATCACTTCTTCCCTATAGCTGGTATTCAGTCCATACCATTTCAGCTACATTATTTAAATCAAATCCCTTTCAACTACCTAGTAGATTTCTCATCCTGAATTCTCTATGGGTGCTTCAAATTTAGGATGACCAGAGAGAAGCCATTATCTTGTCCCTCAAAACTACTTTCTTTTTAATACAGTTCCTTCTGTCTATGAATGGTATCACCACCCACTGAATCTTTCAAGGAGCAACTTAGTAGTCATTCTTAACTCTACACCGTATCAATCATTCTGTCTCATCAAACCATGAGTGTTTCAAATTCAGCTTCTCCAGTTTATTCTTAGTCTGGGTCCTTGGATTCTGTACTGGTCAAGGTCATCTTTATTTATTGCCTGGATCATTACTGCATTTTTCTAACTGGTTTTCCTTTCAATAATCTCTCACTATTTTGGCTCCTGTGGTTATCAATTACCTTCCTTTAGTTTTATTAGGCTATTTTGGGGGGAGTGGTCATTGCTTAAAACAACTTTCTGTTTACCTATTTAAACTAGAATGGCATATGGAGGAAAAATGGCACTTTGGAAACTAGCCCATGAAGAAGATTCAGAGAGATGGAGCAATGATTATGGGGAGTCATGTGCTCTTGTATAAGGGGGAAGGGCATTTAAGTGCTGGTAAAGGAGGAAGGCTGTGAAACATTGTATCTAAACTGAGGTTGAAATCTAGGACAACCTAGATTTGACTTAATGGTCACGTTAGCTAGGTAGTGAGCTCTGTATACAGTTGTCCCTCAGTATCCCCGGGACTGGTTCCAGGAACCCCCACAGATACCCAAATCCTCCAAAGCTCAAGTCTCTTAGTCCTACATGTCCATGGGCTCTGCATCCCTGGTTTCGAGAGAATCCAGAAGGAGAACATGGTAGAGTGGCGGGTGGTTTGTCACAGAGTCCTTTTGTGTGCCGTTCACGTGCCACCTGTTCCAGTCACTGTCACATATTCTTTGGCTCAGCCACATAATTTTTAAATGTGGCTTAAGCACATTGTGTACACACAATAGATCACACAGTGCAGAAAGCCCTAGAACTGGGAAGACGAATAACTGAAGACCAGACTTTTGCTATTTACTTAGGTATTTTGAAACTATTTGAAGCATAAATGTTTAAGACTGCTATGAATTTCCTCTTGTTTGTAACATGTATAAATATAAAATTACCCTCCTTACTTAATTCAATGTTTGTCTTATTAACAAAACAAATAATTGCTAACTTACTCACCTAACAAATATTTCCCAAATTCTGATTATATTCCAGATACTGTGATATTAATAGTTGCTGAGAACAGGTCTATAAGCAAAACACATTGTCCCTGCTCTGAAAGACCTCACAGGGGAGGTAGTTATTATTACAAATAGCTTTGAAGTCAATATTATTTGCCCTGTGTGTTTGGGGGCAGTATAGGGCAGAGGGAGCTATAGTATAGAGACTTGCATATGGTATTTTCTTGTCATATTTTACTTTTTAAATATTTTTGCAAAGAGTCAAATATTAGATTTTATTTTCAATAATTTTCTTAGAGGTTTTGCCTTGTAAAGAGGAATTTAAACCTTTTATTTTTCTATTATGCCTGGTGTACCTCTGTCATCCTGATTTATACTTTTATTTTAATGCTTAATTTCTCTTGTCTTTTATTTGTCACAGCAATATGAAAGGTAGCCACCCTCTTTTTCATTCTACCAGTTGCTGTTTTGATCTTTTCTGAGAGAACTTTTAAATTTTTATTTATGTAATTGTCAAGGTAATGAACAATGTGGCAGCTTTTAATTCTCCCCTTGAGGAGATGAATAATCCAGTGCTATATATTTTTTCCCCCATAATTTAGGTCTTGATCAATGTATCCTAGAATTGTGTGTGTGTGTAAAATATAGTCTGAAATGTTGTGGTTTAAAAGACAAATATTAATATTCAGTCTTAAGACAACTATCTCCTCAATTTCTTCCTTGTCATTCTAGAAATGGCCTTTTTGTCTTAAATGGCAAAGAACATTTTATCTTATCAAATCATGACTTTTTAAAATATATTATTTTATTAGTACTTTAAATTGGGTAAGGATGTTTGTATTTTCTTATGATTATAAATCAAATGTGTGCAGGCCATTGCATGTATGTATATATTTATTTACCTTTATGAAAAACTGCTATAATTGTGAATTGTCACCAAAAGAGAATAATAATGGCCATTATTATCTATGATAGTGATTTAAAATGGGAGTAAATCCATACTGGCTTATGGTAGTATGAAAAAAATTAGAATGTGGCTGTTTAAGAAGAAAAGATCCATTTTGTTTTTTTGAGAGAAGGTGAGAGAGAGAGAGAGAGAGAGAGAGAGAGAGAGAGAGAGAGAGAGAGAGAGAGAGAATGGAACCAAACCTGGGGGCCTCCTGCATGGGAGGCAAGAACCTTCACCATCATCCCAGCTGTTACCAGTTGTGCTGCAGTTCAGCTTGTGGGCTGTGTGGGCTGGGGCCAGAAATTGATCCCAGGACTTTGTGACTTTGAGGCAAATACTCAACTGCTGAGCTACCCTGGCATCCCCTAGAATATGGCTCTCCAGACCCCAATGATATAAAAGGAATCATTCCATTAAGAATTAGAAAGTCAAAATCCAAGCCAAAGCTAAGGTACGAGCAGAGGCTTCAGACAGGTTTAAAAGACTGAAGTAGCTGTTCAGTCTTAGGGCAACTTAGGGCATCAAATGGCTTCCTTGTCACTCCAGAAACTTTAACATTGGCAAAGGGACTATATAGCAGCTTTCCCCCCGGAGTATTTTAAAGTCTGGTGTGGCCTTAGATATCATTTGGTTTGAGCAGTTCATCGTGTATGTGAAGAAATGGAGGTCCAGAGTGACTGGCTCCATAGCAGTAGAAGCTGGACCGGAGATGCATGTCTCATAACAGATTCAGGCTCCTTTCCATTACCTCCAATTGCCTCTTGTCTTAGTAAAACTTGTGATTAAATAGCAAACATCAGAGATTTCACTCACAAACTGGGTCAATCAACGTGGGTCAACACCAACAGTGCTACTGATAAAGCAGGCATCAATGTAGCTTTCTCTCCTCAGCGCTCGAAGTGGCTTTGACTTCATTGAAAGCACACACGGTTTCTGAGAGGAGCTCACCATGACCACGCATCCTAAGTAGTCCACGATGTTTGAGCGATCTGCTTACTCATTTAAACCAATGCGTGCAAGTTGTCATCTCAATGACAACTTTAGTCCATGAGGCATAATTCCTATTTGGTCTTGACTTGACACATTGGGGGTGTTAGGTTTTCAGCACTACATTCCACATCCCTTCTATGGAGTACTAATACCGCATGCTAACGTTAAACCTCAAAAGCACTCATGGAAAGGCGTCTTAATGTACATTAGCAGCATCTTTAGATAGCCAAAATGCTTTATTCTTCTCCCACAAGATACATGATAAGATCTTTCAAATGGCTGAGGCATAACAGTGCTACTAAAACATGTAATGGATACATATAATGATCTGGTCTTTTCTGAATATATACTAGGTGTGTTATTGGATAAAGAATCCCTTCCCAAAACAAACTAGGGAAATCCTTAGTATACCTTTATCATAGGAAAATGTCTTTAAAATCTCAGTTTCTTTAAAGCATTCTTCATCACTGGCTCTTAGCCAGTGAGTCCTGTAGTAATTTGAACAAAAACACAGATGTCAAGGTAATTTTTCTGTTTTTTTGTTTGTTTATTTGTTTGCAGTATGTCCATATTAATGATTACATGTTATAAGAATAATTACTGGTGTCCTTCAATAGGAGACACTCCTATGAACAGAACTTTGTGAACTTGTTCAGTATATATATTTGTATAATGGATTCAATTACACTTATTAAGTTGTTCAGAGATACACCTGCAGCATTATAAACGAGCAAGGATGAAGTAACCCGGCTCTGACTTGGGGAACTCCCACAACAAAGTGATGCCAGCTGTCAGGAAGAGAGCCAGGGTGGTGGGTGAATCAGAGGATCATTCTGGAATCCAGGTTAGAGGAGCACAACCCAGAAGGGAGAGTGGAAGCCCCAAGAAGCTACCAGCAGAGAAATGAATGCTGGAAGCCTCCCTCCCCCTTTCTTTCCCTTAAGAAATAAAAGCTTTAATGCACTACAAAAAAGCAAATCTCAGGAGCCTTGGGACTTTGTAAATAAAGACACCAGCCTTCCAGTGGGAGCAAGTCTGGAGGACAGCATCCCATGGAGCGGTGACACGGCAGCCGTGTTCTGTGTGTGACGCCAGTGTCTTTGGACAAGTCGTCCTTCCAGTGTTCAGAGTGGAGAGCAGCAGACACCACTTCAGAACGCATCTCCTTCACGTTGGTGGTGGTGTGATCAATGGTGTGTTTCTAAGCACACGTGCCACAGAAGATTAAAGTGGCTCATGAGTCATTTACCTTGATGTGACGAATTCCTTGATTTCCTGATAAGAGCTCACTGAGCTCAAGGAAAGGACGGACGTTTTATGGAGGAGGACATGAGGAGGCCGAGAACTCTAGCGTGCTCCCATCTATCATGCTTCCTTTACAGGTGTCCCTGCTTCTAAGGAACCAGAAAAAGAGAACAGAAGACACTAGGAGAAGAAGAGCTAAGGAAAGGAAGGGGGAAAACTGATAGTAACAGCCGGGACTCCAGTGATCTGTCTAGAATTCTCTCAGGCTGCAAATACGGGTCTTCCTACTCCATCCGAGTGACACTATAATAAACTGTGGCTTCTCTCCTCTGTCTCCCCATCCACTTATTTTCCTTCCTGTGCTGGTGATGATGGCTCGCGACTAACAATACTTCAGGGCGGGAAGACTTCCTGAGCTCAACCAGGACATAGGAAAAACAGAAGACATGTGTTGAGGTGTTTTAGATCTCATGTTACTGTAGATCCTCACTGCTTGTCCTCTCTATTAGGTGTTCAAATATCAAGACTAGGAATCAATCCAGTTTTCAATATAGAAAGATTTCCCCCTTTTTAATCCATAAAGCATAAGCAGAAAGCCTGGCAAAAGGAAATGTTTGAGACAAGTGAAGCTAACTTCCCTGGTAAGTAACCAGTGAGGTAACCTGACTATATGACCTAAAGACCTGTGACTGTTGCTTACACATTTCTCTCTCTCACTCTCAGATTTTCCCATTTCCAAAAAGGAGGGATAAGATAATAACAATAAGAATGCCTATGTTGAATGACAGCCCTTTAATAAGGACTATGTTAATAATCCTCATGAAAATAAGCAGGTTTTGTTATCCTCCTGTATATACTGGGGGTGCCAAAAATGTATAGACATTTTAAGAGATGTTATGTATGTATTACTTTTCAAAGTTGAATGGAGTTAAGGTAATAGCGTGTAGTATGACATTTGCTCAAAAGATGGCGTTCATCAAATGAATGCTAGTGTCACCATGCGACAGGCAGGACAGTCAAAGAAAATAGTGGAAGCGTGGTTGTTGTTGGAGACGCACAAGACCATTTTGAAGTCATATTTGACATTTGAAAATGGTGTGAAAATACAATGACAATGGAGGCATGAGTGTGCCACAGAACCTCCAACGTGCCTAACAATTGCATGCATTTGTGATACCTTTGAGATGCCTGGTCAATTGAAACAGCATGAGCAGCGACGAAAGTGGACACTGTGCTTAAGCAGTTGTTCTCTGTAACCACACTGAGCACCTCCGGTAACTGCAGAAGTCAATCCTGACTTGTAATCATCTTTTGTCTTCGGTATCTATTGAGTATTACAATTTTAACACACTTTTTTCCTTTCTTAAACTGTGTGTATATATTTTTTGGCACCCTTTGTAGAAAAGAAAACCAAAGCAAGAGTATAAATTTGGTGAGAGTAAGCGAGAGATCCAAACTCAGGCCTCTGCCATCAGAGCGAAATGTCTATTAAGTTATCTGACTCCCACTTCTCCTACACTCTGATTTTATAATCTATATGGTACAAGTCATTGTAAAACAAAAACCAATATATAATTGCAAGAAACTTACATAGATTAAGATCAATAATAAGAGTGCAATACAATAAAATATTCTAATTGCCATTCATGAAAAATACAGGTCAAATTTTTCCATTATTGTTTGAAAGGTTAAGCTGCATATTTTTGGTGATTTCTTATTTTTTATGTTCATTTTTTTGATAATGCACATTAAGTTAGAATAAAAGTGAACCCTCTCTTCAAAAAAGGTATCAATGTCAGATACCCTCTCCCTTTGTTTTAATAGAGACAAGAGATGAATTAAGCAAACTCCAATTTCAGCAAACTCCAATTTTATTTGATTCAAGAACATAAAGCATTATTGGTAAGAACAAAGTCTCAACTGTTCTGTTAAGTTCTAAATCTTAAATAGAAATGTCAATTATTCATTTTCTTTTTTCTTAACTTTTCAGTTACCCCCTTAGGGCAAGTCATAATATGTGGGGATTTAGAATGAACATTATTTAAAAAAAACGTAGGAACCATGAATGATTTCTTACATGTTATGTGATATACTTTCATCTTAACTTCCACCTGAATAGAGGTAATCCCAAAGTCAAATATACAAAATTAAGATTATGTTTGACTGTTTATGCAATCACAAGGAACAGAGAATAAGGAAAAAGAGACATTGAAAAAGGCACATTCGGACAACATCCCATTTACGAATCCTTTTGTGCTCTTGACAGTTGCAGTTTCCTGATAAGGTATTTGATTTTAGAATCGGTGGAGAAACCCACATTTTACTGCCAATGCCTAGTAGTGCGTGGAGAGGTTCTTCTTTTAATGGTATGGCTCTCCTATCTCATGAACGTGTGTCTGCTCTTTCCTAGTCTTAGATGAATTCTTTGAAGAATTTTGAATTTATGACTAATGCCCAGTGGTGTAGCATGTTGCTTTAAACAAAATGTCGGGGAAGCCGGGATGGCTCAGTGGGTTAAGCGCTCACTTTGCAGCTTCAGGGACCGGGGATCGAGTCCTGGCCCCAGCCCGTGCGGAACCACGTGCTGAACTGGGAGCTCCCTCGGTTCAGTTCTCTCTCTGTCTCTGTCAAAAATAAATAAAAATATATTTTTAAACAAAATGTCTTTATTCTTTTGCAATTTGGGTAATAACCAAGACAGTGAAATCTAATGAATACCATTTTTATGCTTTATCTGAGGGTGTGTAATGAACATTGGCTTTCAGGAAATGTACGTTTTTGGGGTGTTCTTTTGAGACAGACAGTAGCCAGGAATCTTGGGTCACCAACCAACACATGACTTTGAAAGGGGCCCTTTTCACAGTCATCATCTCCCTTCTAATTCGTCCCCTCCCCCCATACAAGATGAGAAAGAGAGTAGTAAGTAGCTGAGGACATTCTGTCCCATTCTAAAATCTGGGATTCATAGTTGATGGAGTAAGGAAAGTGACTTTTAGCTTTCCACCCTATTAAAAAAACAACAGCACAATTGGGGAATACAGAAATTATAATGAATTTACTCTTTGTAATAGAGTAATTTTTTTTTAAATTCCCAATTGCTCAGAATTGACAGTTACATTTTCTTCATTATCCAGGAACAGGAGATGGTAGCCTTCCCTTCTGATGCAAAGGCAGGTCCTGCGGTGACTGAAAGCAGAGGTCTGCGAGGAGGGAAGGGGCTGTTGGTGTCTGACTCCTCACCCCACTAACAGGTCATCGTCTAACCACGTCGCCTAATGCCATCACTAGGGCCTTGTGTGTTGAACACAGGTTTCTTGTCTCTGTTGGACATTATAGACTGAGGGCCAATGCAGCAAAGTTCAAAATGAATAAGATTCAGTTAATTCTAGATTCTGCATCTCAGAGAACCTGTTCTTCTCCATTAGAACCTGATTTGACTTGAGCTGTTAAATTCTTCACCTGTTCTGTCCCAGACAGGTCGTCTTTGTCTCTTTGAGCACCATTTGGGAAATGTCATCCCATGATGTCAATAACGAGAATACATGATGCCATCTAAACATGAGTGTATAGATTCAGAAGAAGCGGTCTACCTGATTCCATATCTTCTCAGGATTTACATTTCTTTCTCAGTGCTGTGTTTTTAAATATTAACACTGCAAAACTAAGTTCACAGCAGCCACACAATTAGCAATCTCTCTGAGAAACTACCTCCATTCATGGCTGCTAATGTATTTGCTATAGATTTTAGTGACAGAAATAGTGATATTAATGTCGTCAACATCCATGTCACTGCTTGCAGGCATCATGTAAACCAAAAGGTTACATTTTAAATTATGAAAGGCTGAGTTAAAAAAAAAGTCCTTCATTTTTCTGACTTGTCACATTAGAGTTTAAGATTATGTTCTGGGTGCTCAGAATTAATCACAACATGTGAGGCTAGGTAGAAATAAAATATAACGTGGGAAGTCTGTCATTGATTTAAAATATTTTTAATGTTATGCTAAGTCTCAATAATAAGATAAAATTCCATTTTATGAATAGTCTCTACATTTTATGAAGAGCCAGATAAGTTTGTGTTTATCATTAGACATATCCTAATTAGGGCACATTTCTCTGCTTTAAAATTCTGAATAATAGAAGAATACACATTTAAAAAAATTATGGTTTTTAAATTACTCAAAGCAGCATATACATATGCGTGTGTGTATATGCAGGATGTACAGACATTTCTTATTTCCTAGGTTCTTGACCCTTTAATGTTACAAACAACCTTATGAGCTGGTATTGTTATGCCCACTTTAAAGATGCGGAAACTGAGGTTCAATAACTTGCCCCAAATCATGCAGCTATAAATTGGATGCACTAGGGTGAAATGAAGGGTGATCAGTTTCTAAAATCAATGCTCTTATGCATGATTCACATCTGAACTCCTAATAACTGTATTCATAACTACGATTCTTAACTATTCCTTCTATGGTTTTTGACACCAATTTTCTCCTTACAGGAGACTACCGTTGTTTGGTTTCAGGGATAGGATTGAAAAGTAGTGCAGACTGATCCTTCAGTTGTGGTGCACAGGTGTGGTAGGAGTGGCAATAATAACAATTTTGGGGGGACACACGAAGGCTGAGTCACCAACTCATCTTCTCTCTGTGTTCCCATTGATTGCTTTCCTTGTGTCAATGAACATCAAGCTATGAGAGCAAACGGCATGGGTGGCTTTTGGCTTTTTCCTTTGATCCTTCTTAAAACCATCAAGTATTAGAATAATGATGAGCCGTTGGCCTTGAAGTCTATGGTGTTTTCAAAAGACAAATAATGGGACCTAAATATTTTTTTGAATAGAAGAATGAAAACGTCTGGACCAGAAATCCTGCTATCCCTGGTTAGATTCATTCCTGAGAAATGTCTTGTTGATTGGGTGGTTTAGTTATTATTAATAAATCCACTTCCCATCTTCACACTAAACACCTGCGGACTGTATCCCCTGCATTTGCAGGAACTTCCTTTCAAGGATAATGAACAAGGTTAGCTAAGATATTTAATCATTTGATGTGCTTGTTCATTTATCAAATATTTCTCTAAGCACCTACTGCAGGCCAGCCACCCTGCTAGAAGCTAAGGAGAGATAGTATTAAAAACTGCAGTAGGGAAGCCAGGGACAGCTCAGCGGTTGTGCACCTGCCTTGTAATCTTCAATTCCCAGCCTCAACCCGTGCAAACCCAAGAGCTGACTGTGCCACAACTGGTAACCCTTGGGATGGCTCAGTGGCGAAGATTCTCGCCTCCCATGTGGGAGGCCTCTGGTTCGGTTCCTGCCCAGTGTGGCCCCACATCCCGAAACTACATCACTACTAATGAAGCGCAACTATGGAGACTGCTCTGGGCCCTCCCTTCTCTCTCTCTCACCTTTTCTCAAAAAAATAAACCAAACCAAACAAACCAAACCAAACCAAACCAAACCAAACCAAACCAAACCAAACCAAACCAAACCAAACCAAACCAAACCAATCCAATCCAAACCAAACCAAACCAAACCAATCCAAACCAATCCAAACCAAACCAAACCAAACCAAAAAAAGTAACAATAAAATAAATCTTAAAAATAAAAAAGTAGCCAAAGAAAGTCAGACTGGTTCATTGTGCTACTTAGAATTACACAGTTCTCTAAAACCTAGGCCGTGGTCACTGAAACAGGGTACAATTTCTTCAGCTGTGTAATGAGACCATTGAAATCTGTGTTTGAACATGCAGTTAGCATCAAAGTGGAGAACTGCTCTCTCCAGTAGGAAAGCCCACATGCATGACATTATGGAATCTATGGATCTATGGTGGAGTGAAGTCTGACTTTATCTTAAAAATCCATGTGAAGTTTTGTTTTCTTTTTTAAAACCCAGACCAAAGACAAATTGGAAGCTATATAAAGAAAAGCTAAACTAGTTGAATTGCTTTGGCTAGTTCCTCTTTAAATTCATGTTTCTGGTCAAGATTTAGTGAGTGAGGGATTAAAGGTACTTCAGTATCCTATTTTGACTCTTATATCACGTGTGATTTATTCATAGTGGAATTATGTCTTGCAACGTGGTGATCACAGAGTTAAGGGAATTGGGTGTTTTGAGCCTATTTTATTAAATGACTGAGATATTAAAAGAACACATGAAACTTCATACTGATCAGTCCATATTGGGAGAAAAATCATTCATGGGACATTTCAAATGTCAACGACTTTAGTATTTTCCAGCTATGAAAAAAGTCAGTATAAATTCATGTTATTAAGCCATTAGCTAGAATTTTTCTGAAATTCCCAGACACTGAACAGAGATCAAGGATATTTTGTGGGTTACATTTTGAATTCAATCAAACAATAATGGTGATTGTAACATTTGGCATCTAAATGGTATTAGCTTTTGGCTGTTGCACAGATTTCATTAAATTCAATGTGATTTTTGTTATACAGAACCTGCCAAAGAAAATTTACATACCAGAAAAAAAAAAGTCGCCATGGAATTTATTCATTAGTTTTTTTTACCCACAACGGTCTCCAAATGCAAACGTTTGATTTTGGATGGAGTTCATTTGGATGTATCAATAGGAATGGTATCTTTGTGTTGCAGGCTGCCTAAATTTGGAAGAATTCAGCCTCATTGATTTTCTTTGTTCTTTGCTGATTAGAATATAGTTGTCTCTAAGGCCAGCTGTTTAGAGAATGTCACCATTTCAAGGGCCTACAGCTTCAGATCAACCTAATCCATGGCAGTTACCAGGGAAATAGTTCCATAGGTATTTAGTGCTTTACCATTATCAACAGTATTTTTTCATGTTTTTTTTATCATCGTGTTTTGCTTCTAATTCAGTTTCTCAACTCACTGTTAAGAATAAAAGGAGGCATGATTTTAGCCTTTGGGTTTTGTTGATTGATTAAAAAATGACAGGGTTTTTGTTAGTTATACTGACTGACCCTTAAACTACTATTTAAAAACTGCTTTTCTTCTCTTTGATATCAGAAGTGACCTGAAAAAAAAAAAAAATTTCTGATGCCTGTAGTTGAATGGAAGTAGAGATCTGTCAATCAATTCTTATCTTAGCAAATTCAACTTATAATATTATGTTCTTTTCTGAAGTAACATCAGTGACAAACCAACATGCTTTTTTCAGGCATTAATATGTTTGATTTATTAAAATTATGTTTTTATGGAAAAGTAACATATTTTTATTCAAATTGATTTTTGTTGTCATTAGATTGGTCACTATACTACACGTCTTGGGAGGGGGCTTCTTATTGTTAAGAAAAAGACCCAGGGCAGGCTTTTTAGATCAGAGGCAGAATTTCAGGCCTTCAGATGGAATCAGAAGACAGCAGGAGGAAAAGGGAACACGAGCTATCATGTCACTCAGAGTTGGGGGCCAGAGCCCCGGGCCCTGGCTGCTATGTTTGCTGGCTCCCAGCATCACAAGGGCCAGAAAACTGGAGATGGAAAAGACGAAGGAAACTGGGCAGGAGTCGGAAATACTATGTCATGAATGACAGAGCAGTTGGATGGGTAACATTCAAGTTTTGAAAGAGGGGAAGCGTTCGTTTCCGGTTGGTTTCTGTAACTGAAAACAGCCGTGTCCATCTGAGCAGGTGCCTGTGGGATGACTTCAGGGAGGACTGGGCATCCTCCGTGATGGGGGCCTGCTTCCGCTTCCGCTTCTGCTTCTGCTTCCGCTTCCAGAGCCATTCTGAAGCTCCCAGAGCACAATTCTCAATGCCCTAGTCTTCAGTTCGTCTCCCAGTAATAAGTAATGCAGAGAATGCTGAAATTAAATGAGAACCCAGCTCCCAGGAAAGCAAACAAACCCCTACATGTTCAGATAACAGGAGTCCCCCCCACACAGAGTGGGGATCCCAGGGTGGGGGGGTGGTCTCCCCATGGTCTAGCTGACTCATCAGAACAAGCAGGCTCTATAAATGCTTTGTAAAGCATTCAGCATGATAAATAAGGGGCACTGTGGTGTTACAGAGCCCAGAAGACTCCGCTGTCACCACCACCATGGAGCAAATAGGTTAAAAGACCTGGAATGGGATGGTGGTGGCTGATCCTACACCGTTATTCGTGTGGATCATGGCACACTAATACCAAGGAGAAACCTCTCTGATGTTAGACAATCTGGTTTGCCGAGTTAAAAGACAAACAACGACAAAAAACTTAGTGGAACATGGCCAGAAAGAAAACAAAACTTTACAGAGGCAATTTTAATAAAAGTCTTTTTGGACAATGAATTGAGTTTTCTCGTTGAATACAAGCTTCTAAAAGTAAAATAATTGCTCAATTAATGTTTATTCAATAACTTTCAGTAACCACAGTGTGCCTGGCTCTGGGATAAGCGCTTATACCCTTCAGAGATCATGTTTGTTTACCGTGGAGTCTACTTCACGTCAGGCTCAGAGCTGGGCAGATGTTGATTCTCTTGCATGCCATTTGTATAAAACCCAAATCTCCAAAATAAAGGCTTATTCTTTCTTTTTAAGAAAGTTTGCATCTATTATTTTGACATTTCTCTCTTTTTTTTGTCTATATGATTCTGACTACTTTTTGACCTTTAGCTGTGGAAGGTAAAATAGAAAAGAATTAAAGTTGAAGAAACAGTAACATTTGTAAATCTGAGATGTGATTCTTGTGCAACATCATGCATTATGTAAGATGCTGTCATCACTTAGCCAATCCCTAAAACTAATTGTTATAAATATTGCCTACTGATCTGACATGGAACATTTCATACTATTTGAAAATAAGTAAGGAGATGAAATGTATTTTCTATCATTTTGATCTAGTCTTCTGGAAATAGAGCCTTGGAATTGTGCTCTAGTGTGCTTTCAATTATGTTACTAAGTAGTCACACATTAAAGTCTAATGGAAAATGATCCTGTCTTCCCATGGTGCCTTGTGCTATTGTTTTCTAAATGGGTTTAAAAAATAAAGATGCAAACTTGAATGGAAAAAGTTATTTACAGGGTTTACTCTTTTTTTGTGTGCTCTTTCACATACTATAAATTTAATTGTTATTATTTATTTTTTAATTTGGGCCTGTTTTATTTTAATAGTTAAAAAACACTTAAAAGATGAGAAAAAAAAAAGCAAACAATCAAACAAACAAAAAAACAACCTTAATCATAAGGACAGACTTTCCTGGTATGATTCATAATATTGTCAAGCTTCCCTTACGGCAAAAGATGATACAATGTACATGGTCCCTGAAGGGGTCCTTTTGCACATTTCTTAGGGACATACTAGTGGGAGTGGCTTTTGCAATGGATTGAATGTGCTGATAACCCTGCCCTCATTCGGTGAGCCTACCGTTAATGCTGTAATTTGTTCTACCAGCAGTGCTGATGTGTGCATGTGTGTGTACGCTGTGATTTGATACCCTGTTCGTTGATTTGAATACATAAAACCTGTGATATTTATAAAGTTCTGCCTCAGTTTTACTTCTGCTGAAGTTCTGGTTTAATATATTAATTTCTAAACTCTCATTTATAAAATTCATCCGCACATCAATTTTGGCTTTCCAGTACCCATCTCATTACATATATAAAAAATCACCCTTTCTAGTTCTCAAATGTTCCAGTTGACTTCGTAAATGATTTTTATTTCACCTTACTGAACATGAACTTTCTCTTGTTTTCATTTTTGATTCCTAAATCTGTATAGGGAATTTTAATCTTTTTTTTCCCCTTCACTTTTATCAGTCACAGGTAATTGTTCAGATTTTATTTTATTTTAAAAATAACATTCTTTTTGCACTCTCTGCTCACTTTATATTTCACCTTTGCTTTCCTGTTTTAATAAAATTTATGCCTGCATTTAACATACTGTCTGTGGCCCAGATCATTGTAATATAGTCAGAATTTGAGATTCCAAGGAGTGATTTGAGATTGAATTTTTTAACTTAATTTGGTTACAATAATTGGGAATGTTTTATGAATAAAATTATCACATAATCAAACAATGTTTTAAATGGGTAACTTTGTTTTAACTTAAATTGACATAAGGGAGTCCATGAGCTGGCCCAAGCTTCATAGCATTTTTTCTCAGAGAATCCCAAGAGGTCAGTTTATAAACAAGTAATTATTGAACACACCCAAGAGGATCTGAATCTTATTCCCTGATCTGCCATTAAGCAAATTGCTTAATACCCTTGTCTTCATTTGCACAAGGTTGTACTGAGGATAAAGTTAGAGACAATAGCTGAAGCAATGCATTAGGCAGCTGGGAGAGTCTGCGATTGTAATTTGCCATTATTATTAATAATAAAATTATTATATAATGCTCATAACACATAGTTTACCCAATGCAAATCTAAATTGTGTTTTCTTTGTGAAAATTCTTTACAAAGTTAACGGCTCTATCGTTGCACATATGTCGTGAAGGTCTGATGATTTCCTGATCTGTTTAATGTAGTCAGTGTATTTCAGGCAGGGTTTGGCTTAAAGGGAACCACTCTGTGCCTGGTTCATAAGAGGGAGAGAAACTACACTGTTAATGGAACTACAATTCTTTTCTTTGACTTAAAAAGAAAAGATTTATTTTATTGTTTGAGAGAAGGTCAGAGACAGAGAAAGAGAGAGAATGGGGGAGGGCCCAGAGAAGTCTCCATAGTTGTACATCATTAGCTGTGATGTAGTTTCATGCCACACAGATGGATGTGGGGCCATGAGGGGTGGGAACTGAACTGGGGGTGTCCTGCATGGGAGGCGAGAACTTCCACGGCTGAGCCATCCTTGCGGTTACCAGTTGTACCACAGTTCAGCATATGAGTTGCATGGGCCAGAGCCAGGAATCAAACCTCAGAACTGATGATTATGAGGCAAGCACTCAATTGCTGAGCTATCTCAGCATCCATTTATCATGTTTCTTGAAGTCACAATGGTAAGTATGGGTTGAATAATAACTGATAAATTAATTCATTTTGAATATATTATAATTGACCACCTCTGGACAGAGAACATACGTGGATTAGAAACCACTTCTGCTTTCAAGGAAGTTGCATTTATGTGGGGAAAATAGACTCATAAAGAACAGGCCCACACAGCGTGGAATGTGCAACAAATCTGTGTGTGAGGAATGATGTAGAAGTGTTTCTATAAAGGTGATGCTGATCTTGAGTGAGCAGAATTCTTCCCATCACCCAGTGATGGAGGTTACACAAATGAGTGATGCTGGAGAAACATCCGATAAGCCATCACCCCTGGCTTCTGTCAGCGATTTTTAATTTGAGGAGTGTCGTGAGTACCTGCTTTGCCCCCATATTCAACCCTGACATTTTCGGGGCCTGCTGGCAAGAGCTTGTTTCCCTTTCCCCACTGTTAAATCTCAGTTTTCTAGTTCCCCTAGAGCTGCCATATTTATACTCACACCACTGTGTATTCATTACAAGGTAGAACAACCCTGAAATAAAACAAATTTCATCTTGCTCTCTTATCTAAGTCAGTGTTTCATTCAGAAAGGACATATGATCTCAGAGGACCACTTGATTGTCATGAACAATATTCCTAGTTTCATATATTTGAAGGGATGCTGGGATAGCTCAGCAGTTGAGCGCTTGCCTCGCAATTGTAAGGTCTGGGGTTCGATTCCCAGCCCCCGCCTGTGCAAACCCATCTGCTGAACTGTAGTGAAACTGCCAGATGGTGGTGAAGGTTCTCACTTTCCATGTGGGAATTCTTCATTCGGTTCTGCTGCGCCCCTGACCCCACATCCACCTGTGTAGAATGAAACCATGTGGAATAAAACTATGATCTACAAATATGGAGACTGCTCTGGGCCCTCCTCCCTTCTCTCTCTCTCTCTCTCTAACAATAAATGAAAAAAAAAAGTTTTTTTGAAAGACGTTTCCTAGTGTTCTACTGGGGGCCTGGACTTTGGACTAACAAAGCATAATGTAAGAGGATTATTATCCCCTTATCAAAATCCTGCCAACGAGAGACCATCCATTTTGTGGGAACCATCTTTTTTTTAAGTACTTACTGCTTTTTGAGATGGTTGGGGTTCTATTTATCATCATGACAGTTGATTTGAGACCATTAGATGTCTTAAACTGAAAAATAAAATATCATGGCAATGTACTGCTGTCTGCTTAAAATAGCAAAAATGGACCGTTAATGACAACACTGAAAACAAGGTTAAGAGACAACTTATTGTTAAGCTCATCAAGAACAGTCACTAGCTGTAATTATTTGGAATAAACGCCTATTTTTACACCTAGAATAATACCATTTCCCTCACAGTCCAAGGATGAGGGACGGCATATATACCATGCAGAGCCACAAGGGGGCAGCACTCAGGAGCAGAGTGGAACAGGGAGGCCTGTCACAAGGTGAAGAAACCCTTGGCTCCAGGAGGGGATGCGATTGGCTTGTTGGAATAGCTGGTCGGCTGGCAGGTGTGTGCAACCTGTTAGCTCGAGGACTGGATGGTTCAGCTGATACGAGAACTAGCTGGGTGGGTGTCCTAATTCCATGGGGGTGTCAGGGCTGATGAGTGGAAACTTGGGGGTCTTGGGAGGTTCAGGCTGGAGTTTTAGAATTTACAATACTGAGTGGTATTAACAGTTTGAGTGAACTGTCAATGCTCAAGTCAAACGAAAGCCAAAGCCCCCTGTTACAGCAATAGCTTAAATGTTGTGAGGTCCTCTCCAAAAAAGTTTAGATCGATGGGAAATTCAAATTTCGTCTATATTTGTTAACCTTTTTTCAAGCAAGTCACTGTAGAGAAAGTGGTCGATGTTGTACTTTATTATAAAGTGCTTTTTATATAAAAAATGGAGTTTTCCTTACGCTTGTAAATATTTCATATTGTAGGTAATCATGATAGTCTGTGTTTTCTAATTTTAGACAAGATCCATAAAGATTAGAGTCCACGACATTGAGAAATTGGAAGAGCCTCCAGGGATGTTTCAGATATAAGAAAGTGCAGTGAGCCTGTCGACATAACTGATCACACCTCAAGTGGGCTGCTTACTCAGAAATCAATGCTCCGCACCGATTCAGCCGCGCACTTTCGGCTATGAAGGGGATGGGATCTCAGATAGGTTATAGATTTTTGGTGGCGTAATTTTTCAGATATGCATATGACAATCCAAACGGATGCTCCAATATGTTGTGTTTAGAGAAAGAGAGGAAACCTGGGTAGTTGTCCTCATGACATTCGTTTATTTGCATAGGGAACTACGGCAGTAGAAGAAAAGATTATAATAAAAATGAACAATTGCTTCGAAGTCTTTATTCCAAAATTACAATGATATAAAACTGAATGACTGAATAATTGCAAAAAGGTATCTACACAGGACGCCTATGGTTTTAATCCAGTAAGTCTACTGAGTCCATGATCAAGGGACAACTAACATGGTACAGTGTCCATGCAGCAAAGCCAACTCTCAATAAACTTAGTCTCCTTTTCTCTCTCTTAGTTGCATTAATTCCTAACTTCCAGAGCTCTTACTATATTTGCATCGTATTGAGTTTTAAACATATTTTATTTATTTTCTTTTACACAGAGCCCATGTAACCTAACATCTAATTACAGGTGCACCTCTCTTTTGCACAACAAACGTGCTTCTTAGAAATTGTAAATTGAGTGGTATTTCCAGTGCACTCTGGAAAGGAACTATTTGAGGCATGCTGTGGTGAGTTCTTTCATAGTGCAAGTGTTTTGTAAGTTTGTGTTACTGTGGATTGAATTTTATTAAAATTTGTAGTGCTATCATAGCACTGATCAGAGAAATAATTTACAGTAGACTGAATGTTCACTGAAAATAATTGAAGTGCAGAGTATTTAAGTAAGATAAGGACACTTTCAACTCTAAAGGATGTTGAAACTTGTATCAAGGAATCGTAAAGTCAAGTTCGGGTCCATATTCACCCTTCCCAGTTTTGAAAACGTATCTATCTTTCTGGTTGGGCTCATCAGTGTAGGAACCATCCAACCTGTAGAGAATTTTTATGAGTTTATCTGAGCCAAATGGATGACATACGCCAGGGAGAACTATCTCAAGTATTACGAAGAGTGGCGTTTTTGCAGCTTACTTCGTACATTAGAATCAAAGGAGACGTAAGGAAGATGTATGCAATCTATTGGTGGGAGATTAAGGAGGCGGGAGAAAGCCAAGTCGGGAAATCTCCAGGGTTGGATAAAAAGCGAAGTGGAGGAACACATACTCCTTTCACATGGGTGGGCACAGGACAGTTCATAATTAACATTTACCAGGCACAGAGGTGACAGGTGGTACACAGGACGCTGATGAGGGGTTCTGTGGCCTCCTGCTCTGGGTTTTATGCTCGGTGCAGGAAGTTACACCTTCCAGAGGTAGGAGGAAAAATTTACTCTGACATTTCAAAGATTTGTGACCCTGGATGCAAGTTAAATAATTTCCTGTGCATTGGGATGTTATAGAAGGCTTTTTAGTAGGAGAAGATTATGGTAAAATATATGTTTCAGGAAAAGTAATTCTACTTTGAGGTACATACATAACATGGATGAAGCGAAGAGAACAGGAGACTCAGGGGAGGAGGCAGACAAGGGATCTCATGGTCATTCAGGTGAGAGGAAAAGAGAACTTGAATAGGGAAAGGTAGATGCGTGCCTTATAAACATCTGGAGGACAGGAGTGCTAAACAGCCGAGGGCTTGAGACGTTACAGGGAATGGGGAGGGAGAAACTAAAAGGCATTTAAGTATTCATCTCCATGCCTGGGAGAGCGAAGGTGACTCGGCATTAGTAGAAATGGGGAGAACAGAGCTAGAGAAGGCTTGGGAGTAGAATAGTAACTTTACAATTTTGTAATCTTGGGTTACATGTCCTACCCAGGATTTGATGGTAGGTGGTTCATACATACTGCAGAAAGAAAAAAGAAAAAAAATAAAGAAAGAAAGAAAAAAGAATAAAGGAAGAACAAAAAAACAAAACTATTTTCATAACATTATTCAGGTAGTTATAGATGTAGATAGTTTTCTTTTTCTGCCTAAAATTCTATAAGGATTTATTTAACTTGCTAAATTACATTGCTGGAATATGGCAATTCTCAAATATTAGGAACTACTATTATTACCCTTCATAGATATTTGCCACCACTCAATGCCCAAACTTCTAGCAATTAAACTCTTTACAGAAAATAATGAAGTGAGTGTAAATCACACCCTACTTTTTGAAACTCAGTAATCTATGTGATATGGTTCCTTATTGTAGAGTTATTTGAAAAGAGTGACTTTATGAGTTAAAAGTAAACAGTATGAGCTTATGATGTATAAGCACATGCATGATGGACTCAGGAGCTATTGCATTAGAATAGGATTTCCAAATTTTTTCTGTAATGGGACTAATTTCGGTTTCTTTGAAAATTTTTGATGAGTAATGACTAGAATACATTTGCATATAGAATCCTCATGAATTTGCTGATCATTAATGTTACTGTGGTAAATCTAAACACTGGACGTGAATTTGCCTGTCATTTTGTGCAAAAATAGTAAAAAAAATAGTACATGTATTCAATTATTCAGCAAAAGGCCCAAGGGGCTATTTAAAAGGGTTTTCTAAGCATGTTTTTAAAAACAAATTAATATTTTAAACACCCTCTAACTAACTCTGGCATAATTAAGTAAATCAGAAGTACTGGGATTATGTGTATTTTATTTAAATGGACTAAAACACAGGTTGATCCATCGCTATTGATCCTGATAGACTGATTTTTGCCTGTCTCTGCCTTCCTCGTATCCTTTTATTTTCTGCTGTCCTTTGTTTAGCGATCATGTACACTGACTTTAGATGACTGGAGTTTAACAATGGCTCTTTGCAAGAAAGAGATGCAAATGATAAGACTCCCCAATCTCATCCCTGTCCCTAAATCATGATGCTTATTTGACGAGACTCTGAGCCATGTGACTAATTTTATAGGATTTTCTAAGTCATGTAGCAGCTTTAAGACAGTGCCCCTGTATCGGGCATTGTATTTTATGGTAATGGATTCAAATCCCCTTTATGCTACCGCCAGGCTGGGCACGTCTCTGTTTGGAGTGGCTGGGAGGTTAAACTACCTCACAACTAACTTCACTGAGAGGACATGGGAATGTGAGCATGTGTTGAACAAGTATCTTTAGGTGACCAGGGATGACTCATTCACTTTGGGAATTTTAACTTAACACTGTATTAAAATTAAGAAAAAGCATCCTCACTTATTATGTGCTTAACTTTTTGTAGTAAGCACTAAAAAAAAACCAAGAATAGCAACAAGCCTACCTCAACCCAAGGAGCCTGCCACAGATAATGTATTTCATTGCTGCAATGTGGTTGTTCTTACTGAGCATAACTCAATAAATGTGATGCCATTTTTCTACAGTTTCAATTATATTTTAATACTGGAAGAAAAGTGTGAGCCTTAGTCAATTTTGCCATGATTAAAACTTAATTCCATATATTAATAGTCATTGCATTCTATTAAATCTGGTAGAAAAGATTTATACTGCCATTTATTTCTATTCTTAATCATTGGAATGAAATAGAACATATGCTTCTTAAAATAATACTTGGATTTTGAATTAAATACAACATTATGACTAAAAAACAGTATAGGAAGATGGTTTTACTTAGTGCACTATAAAACTAACAGAAATAATAATAAAGCAGTGATAGTCTGAGGTTTGATTGTTTTTTTCTTCCTTCTTCCTTCACTTCTTCCATCCCTTCTTTCTTCACTTCTTCCTTCCTTTCTTCCCTCTCTCCCTCCCTTTCTCCTTCCTTCACTTCTTCTCTCCTCCTCTCTACCTACCACTCCCTCTCTTTCCTTGAAAATTATTTCAAACTCTTCTACAAAGTGTCGTGGTTCATTCTGCAAGTAATAAATATCATATTATTTAATTATTACTTAAGTAACAAATAAAAATAATTTCACTTGAATTTAGATACAATATAGAAGAAAATCAGTGGGCTTATTGCTGATCCATACAATTTTTTTGAATCAAACCTTTTAATGTAAGATACGTATAGATTGATGTGCAGTGTGAGATGCAATATACACAGATCCTACGCACCCTGTACCCAGTGGTAACATCTTACAACGCTACAGAGCACTCTCACAGCGAAGATGCGAACATTTCCACCAACACAGATTCCCTCGTAGTCTTTTATTGCCAGCCCCATTTATGTCCCTCCTCCACTTCAGCCTTAATCCCCAACAACTGTTAATAACATGTTTATTTCTATCATACGTGATAGAATATGTAATTATATAATATACATATATTTAATTTTAAAGATTAGTCTTTGGAAGTAGTTTTAGGTTTACAGCAAAATTACGAAAAGGGTACAGAAATTTTTCATATAGCCCCTGCCCCCATGCATACATGGCCTCTGCCATTATCAATAACCCTACCGGAGCCACACGTTTGTTAAGATTGGTGAACCTCCATCCATACACTGTAGTCGCCCAAAGACCATAGTTTACATTCGGGTTCACGCTTGGTGCTGTATGTTCTATGGGTTTAGACAAATACATAATGACATCCATCATTATGGTGTCACACAGAGTATTTTCTGCTCTAAAAATTCTCTGTGTGTCATACCTCTCCTCCCTACTCTCCAACCACTTGCTACTAGTGATCTTTTTGCTGTCCTCATAATAACTGCAAGACGTCATATCATATGGCACGGACCCGTATGTGTAGTGTGTGGCCTTTTAGATTGGCTTCTTTCACTTAGCCATAGGCATTTAGGTTTCCTACAGGACTTTTCTTGGCTTATTAGCTCATTTCTTTTTAGTGATGAGTAATGGTCTGGATGTATCACAGTTTATGTATCCATTTTCCTGCAAAAGGGCATCTTGCTTTCCTCTGTTTTGGCATTATGAATAGAGCTGCTATAAACATCGATGTGCAGGCTTCTGTGTGACATGAATGTTCAACTCCTTTGGGTAAATATCGAGGTTGCATGATTGCTGGACTATATGGAAAGAGTATGTTTAGTTTTGTAAGAAACCAACAAACTGTCTTCCAAGAAAAGGGAAATGCCTATTTGATGGGCAACTAGCATCTCTGACAATGGGAACATTAGTGATCAACGTTAACACTCGAGTTTTCCCAGAATTCTGTTATTAAATATTTATTCTTACTCAGAACTAGAAATAGCTACGTATATCGATTGGTTAATATTCTGGGTTAATGACAGTTTAAAAGAAAATACAATTTTACATTTCAGAATGCGAAGTAATTTCTGAAAGTAATTTTGTGACTTTCAATGAAGTTAAAACTGGCTTTTAGGTTTTAACAACTCACAAGCTGTTAAAGATAGCAGCATGATTTTTCAATATTAAACACAAAGAAAAAAATATAAAAAGCTTTTGTGTGTTTGTGGTTTGCATTAAGTAAGCTAAGAATATTTTTTCCCCTTTGGTTTTTGGCTATTGTTAAAGCAATTAAGTTATTACACATTCACTCATGATGTAACATATTTGATTTAAAGGAGAACAATCCAAGTACAGACAATGAGACAATGGTTAACTATGAATTTAAAAACATCCAAAGAGCAACATCAAGTCTACAAACAAGAAAAATAACAATCACCTGACTGCTATGGACCATCTGAATATAGTTTTCTAGAAATTGTTCCCTGTGAGTTGACAAAACATGAAATGGCTCCCACTGGGTAAGAAAAAAAAAAGCAATAAGATCTAAATCTTAATCAAATGTTCAGATCTCTAGCTGGGAGCTGGTTTTATAGGAACATTCAGAAAGTTGTGTGTTTCTGTGTGTGTGTTTTTCGCCTCAGGTCTCAAATGTTGCTTTAAAGACGTCATGCAGGATACAATTACATTCAATAATTTTATATTGTTTAACTAGAAATTCAAAGCCAGTAACAAATTTATCTGTCCTCTTCCTAAATAATAATATTTTCATTGACTGACAAAAAGGAATCTTTTGAGCATGGACTGTGCCTTTAGGCACTAAGATGATGATTTTTTTAGCGTCTACATGCAAACTTTAGTTGAAATTATGACCCTAATTGACAGGACTTTTAAATTAGAGCACCCACAGGCCACTTTGCTACATAGTGCATTGTCATTTTCTTCTACATTGAATTAATTTTCAATCAACATCGCTTCAAAAAAAAAAGAGCAAGAGTAGAAAGTGGCTACCAATACTCTAATGCTGTTTCAAATCCCGAAGCACAAAGCTTAATTAAGAACCCATTAATAGAGAGAGCAGACGTCAAGAGAAGATAAAAAGGATATGATGAGGTCAAGGTAAAAGGCATTTGTTTTTTGTTTGCTTTTGAAGCTTTGCTATAGCACATCTATGAAATTGAGAAGAAAATAAAATGTATTAAATTGCTGAGTCTGCATGATTTTTAAGAAATGAAAATATAAGTGACCTTTGATGTTACCAATAAAATTACCGCAGAACAGACAGCAGGGGAAGTGTTCAGGAAACACTTCCTGTCACTTCTGAGGAGACACAGTGAAGCTGCCTGCGCTCAAATTCTGGCTCAAACTCTGATTTTAGGCAAATATTTTAATTTCCGTGCCTTGATTTTTTTTACTTGCACCATGTATTTGTAACACTTTTACACACACAGTCTTCAAGAAGATGAATGAGGGACTCCATGTGAACTATTCAGAAAAGAATTTAGAACATAGTGAAACAGTAAATATTATTCTTGTAATTGATTCCAGAACATGGAGTTAATGAGAACTCTGTAAAGATAATACATGTAGTGGAATCAATTGGATTGTCTTCAGAGAGCATAGACTTATTCCTATTTTATTGAAATTTCAATTAATTTTAATTTAATTTTACCTATTTGAGGGTAGGTATGAATAATAGAGTATCCTCTTATCATATTTAGACAAAGAAATAAGGGAATAGTCAAGTATTATTTTAGCAAGTTCACTTCTATTGTACGTATTTATTAAAAACAGATATCCACCCTAAACTGAAAATCTGAGGCAATGCATCTCAGAGAAGGATGTCACGCATATGGGGTAAAATAGAAAAGAACCCTTGATGACAAAATTGTACGGCAAAAAAGTCATTATTTTAAAAAGAAGGACACAGAAAGAATTTAAAAGACAGTATGTTGAGATAGACTGGATAAAAATGAGATGGTAAGGTAAAAGAGAACGGCATACGGGTATTCTGTTTTTGAATCAAAGTGATTAAGTCTTTAAACATTAATGGGCTATGGGAAGCCAACTAGCTGGCCGTCTGTCTCCACAAGAGGAGCATTGGGATAAACAGTTTGGGGATCTGAGTTTTCTGTCGTTTAGCTGCATGTGGATATGTCAGCTGGCTGAACCTCAGTTTTCTTATCTGTAAGGCAAGACTATTTCATTGGATCATTTCACCTGGAAAATAAGAAGAGAAATGTTGATGTGGAATTATACTCCCAGTTTTTTTTGTTGTTTTGTTTGTTTTTTCCTTGAAGACATAGCAGTCCTAAAGATGCTCTTTCCAGATCTCCGGCGTCTTCAACGGTCCCCAGAGAGCAGGGAGGCTGCGCCCTCTCCAAGCGCCTGAGCAGTGGTAGGAAGTGGCACTGGGAGTGGCAGGGGTAGACCAGGATGAAGACATTCCGTGTGAGGTCACTGTACAGGTGCCCCGCACCGGCCGGCAGTGTCTCTGGGTCTGGCCTGTAAATGAACTTGGCCCTGCAGTCAGTACGTGACCCATGAACGTGGACAGACAACCTTCATGGATGTGTGAAGCCAGGGAGGCCTGCTTCTCTCTGAGGTCCTGAGGCGTGGTGGTACATTGAAGCTTAATTATCACTGCTGCCATTATATGGCAGCAAAGCCTTGTGTCCAGCTGCGTTCGCTGCTGGCACATTATTTGTTTATTCTCGTAAGTCTATCTTCAGTGCCAGGCAGCATGGGGGTGCATGGTGTCCCTTGTACCTCAGTGCCCTCTTGCGCTCTCCTTACACGTTCTCTTTCTAAATCTTCTCTAGTAAAAAAAGTCTCTGCGTGTAGGGTCTGAGAAATGGAGAACTGGGTGTGGATGCACAAGAACTGAGGCCAAGAGGCACGGTGATGTCTTCACGTGAAGCTCACAAAGCATTCAGGGGAATTCAGGAGACAGGGTCTCGTAGGCCACGTGAATGAGCTACGTCCTAATTCTAATAACCACTAAAGCATTTTACATATCACAGCTACGTGATCAAATCTGGGTTTTTTAATGGCTTTCTGTCTGTGTGGTGCCCAATAGGGAGCTAGACCTGGTTTACATTCACTCAGGAGTTCTAAGTATCCGTTTCTCAGGACTTCTCTGAATCGGCCAATGTAATCTTCATCACATCAGTCATGGTGAGAGTGCTCATACCACAGAAAGTGGTGAATACTAGCAATCAGGGATTGTTTCCCTCACCTCCAACAACCAATGGTTAAACACTCACTCTACCCCCACTCTAATTAATGTGTTTGCATCACCACCTCTTCCACCTGTCCCAATTTCTCAACAATAATGACCATATTTGCTATTCAATTAATTTTTCTGTCTTCTCCACCTATGGGGTCATGGTATACATGCATGAAGTAAATGCTAAAAGCTGTTGAATACCATTTTAAATACTTTACTTTCCCCCCCTAATTAAAAATTTAAACCTGCAGAATTTCTTCCTGTTTAATCATCTTCCCTAACGTCAACAAAGTACCAGCCCACACATAAGACTAAAGGAGATGTTAGGTGTTCGTGAGATTAGCCTCATATCGGATTTGACTTCAGCCTATCACAGTCTTCTCTGAACTGACTTCGGTTTTGATCTCTGATCACTTTATGAGCTCTCTCATCTTTTGCCGAGATACATGCAGACCCTTGTATGTGATGGCATAGTCCTTAAGAGCGTGAGGTTTCAGAGACCTATGGACACACTCAATAGCTTGGTGATTGCCTGAGGGAAGGGGAGGAGGGGGGAGGGAGAGCGGGAGGGGAGGTGGGAGAGGGCTCCAGCACTATGGACACACTCAATGGTTTGGTGATTGCCTGAGGGAAGGGGAGGAGGGGGGAGGGAGAGAGGGAGGGGAGGTG